>WTXG01000336.1:0-34829 GCA_022496185.1 Multifurca ochricompacta | reverse complement strand
CAGGTTTTGATCGGAATTACATAATTATTGTTGCATTACATAACCCTTTTTGTACCTGTTATGGTCTACCAAGACTTGTTTATATTTTTTTGGCTGATGTGATATTCAACAACAGTGCAAAAGTGCAAAACATTGACTCAGTTTTGTGAGGCACTGTATATGACTACCTCTTCTGAGGATCAGGTCTTGGAAAATATGATTCATCATTGATATGGAAGGTTGCGGGTGAGTTCGTTAAGCAAAGAAATGACAATTGGTTTGAAAAGTCCTTGATTGTCTTAAAGGTGGCTTTGGGCTGGTCACCTTCCGAATATGGATATTGTTATAACCCCAACGGACATCATTTTTGAAAATATGGCTTGTTGTGCATTTATCAACAATTTCCGAGATCAGAGGGAGTGGGTAGTTGTTTTTCACCATAAGTTCATTAATCTGTCTGTAGTCCTGTACCAGTTGCAACTTTCTGTCTTCTTTTTAATAAAAGAAGGGCGAGGCATAAGGTGAGTTAGAAGGTCGTATATATCCCTTTGCCAAGTGTTCTTCCAGGAAGTAGAGAGCGCTGTCGAACAGGCAGAGCAGCGCAGACAGCATACTGACTGTAAGTGTTAGCTAGAATGCTAGAAAGACAAGTTATACTTCAGAGGTGAAGAAAACTCTATACACTATACTACACACCTAGAAAGACAAGTTATCTACAAGAGACGGTTAGTCAAAGGTAAGGTAGTAAGTAGAGTAGATGGGACTTACACTTCAGAGGTGAAGAAAACTGAAGTGTAGAGAATGAAACAGACACCCTTATATACCCCAAGGGATGGTCTGTGCGCACTGGGAATAAGTCCACAAGTGCCGTACAAAAGTAATGAGGCAAAGGCATTGGCCACTACAGAAATCACATGTTATATGGTACATCAGTCAGCTACTGCGGAATGTGAGAAAGAAAGTAATAATGATAATGTAAAAGTCCGAGACTCCGGTATCTAATCTAATCTACAAGTAGCTAATCTAATCACCTGATGCCTGAAGCATCACTGAACATCTTCTGTGTTCAACATCCCTCCTGCTGAAGGCATCTGGTCATGGATGGAAAAAGTTGGATGAGCACACTGCCATCACAATTGAACAGCATATCGCCAGCCAGAGATCCAACTTCTCTAATTCTTGAGTGCGCGAGAGACATGGTGTTCAGAGCATATAGCGGTGATTTGCTTATGCAAACTGAAACCATACACACCTCTTGCATCACTCTCAAAGTTGAGAACTTTGCTCATGGTGGGAAAGTGAAACTGGTATTCAAAGTCTCCAGATTCCAGCTCTCTCATTCAGCATAAGTCCAAGTCCATTGACCATGGTTTCAAACGATGCTCTTGGTAGAGACTTAGTGAAGCCATCTGCCAGCATCTCACCTGTGGGGGTGCACCAACTCAATTATGTGTGACTCAATGTATCCCCTAATGGCATGGTACTTGATGGGTATATGCTTTGACCGCCTTCCTGTGACCGGGTTTAATGCCAAATCACGGCACCCTTATTATCACAGTGGAGTAGTATAGGGGAGGATACCTCATACCCTAATTCCTCCATAAAAGTCCTATACCACGCTGCCTGATTTGCAGCCTCACAGAGGCTCATATACTCGGCTCAGTGGTGGACTGTGCTACAGTTTTCTGCTTTCTGGAACACCATGAAACGGCACCATTTGCTAAGAAAAACACATAGCCTGAGGTAGAGTGGCAGTCCTCTTGATCTCCCCATGAGGAATCTGCAAAGCCATGAAGGCCACTCTCCCCATTCCCTCCAGAATACGCAACTTGCAGTCTTTGTACTATTAGATATTTTAGGACATATTTTGCAAGTTGCATATGATCTTGAGAGGGGTTGGAAGCATATTGACTAAGGCGTGCCACAGCAAAACTGATATCGGGTCTGCTTCCAATCTGCACCCATAGCAGAGACCCCATCAACTGTTGGTACTTCTTTATTTCAGAAGTAGATGCCTGGCCATCAAACTTGACCAGATGTACATCAGCGCCAGAGGGAAGAGGAGTATATACTTGGTTGGAATCCCTCATCCCAAACTTCTCAATAATAGATAAAACGTAGGCTGCTTGGTCAATTCCAGTGTCTTATTAGGACGGTCCCTGGTGATATTAACTCCAAGGTAGACTGGATTTCTCCCAAGTCAGTCATTCATATTGATTAGATAGAGATGACTTCAGCCACGTTATCTTTTTATTGGAAGATCCAAGTATAGTGATGTCATCTACATAAAGAATGACATAGAGTGAATCATCCCCCTCCTTTTGATGAAACACATATACTCCTGCATCAGAGTACATCCGAGTAAAGCCCAGTTCATTAAGAACTGCATGGAATTGTAGATTCCATGCTCGGGATGCTTGTTTGAGGCCATATAATGCTTTTTGTAGCCTACAAACTTTGGACTCTTGACCAGCAACGATGAAACCTGGTTGCTCCATATATTTCCTCATCCAGATCGCCATGAAGGAATGCTGATTTGACATCCATTTGGTGGATTTCCCAATCCTCTAGCGTAGCTAGCACTAGTAATAGTCTAAGTGATCAAATCTGGCGACTGGGGAAAAGTTTCGTCAAAGTCCACTCCTTCCACTTGGGTGAACCCTTTTGCCATGAGCCTAGCATGAAACCATCCATCTGGTTTCAGCTTAAAAACCCATTTTGATTTGACAGCCTTTCTTCCTTTTGGAAGATCCTCAAGGTGCCACACATCAAGATTATCTAAGGCATCAATTTCATATTTACATGCCTCAAGCCATTCACTGGCATTGTCAGACTGCATTGCCTCCTGAAAAGTCAGGGGTCTCTATAAGAGACACCTGCAGCATTTAGCAGCTCCATATGTCCAAGTCTGGAAGAACCCTGCACGAACTCAGCATTATCCTCATTATATAATCGAGGATTCATGTGACGCAAACGTTTGGGATGGGCAGTATCAAGATCTAAATCTTCCTGCACAGCCCTGTCACATTGCTGAGAGCATGGACTTTCCCTAGTAAATACTGGTTGGGAAATTTTGCCAACATTCTTTTTAGATTGTCTTTTGGCACGGGTTCTCTGGGGAGTTCTGATGGTTCCAGAATTGTGATGGAGGTGTCTGATAGATAGTTTGATCATGTGTGTCAAGTTCATTATCGGGTGTGGTAGGCTCAGGATTTACTTGAGGAGGTTCCACTACCTCCTGTTCCTCAACCTCAGCATCCTTGTCTCCAGGAGCCTGAGGAACTGTGGCTATTGCTGTTGAGGCTGGACAGGCCTCTCAACTTCTAAGACAAAAGGCGTAACTTTTTCCTTTTGCTTTCCCTTGCTGTCCTTGGCAAGGTTGGATGGGAAGGACCCTTCATCAAATGTCACATCTCTTGACAATATGAAGGATCGAGTATGCATATCCCAAAGAAGATATCCTTTTGAGTGGGGTGCATACCCAACAAAGACTGTTTCCCTGGCTTTGTGATCCAGTTTACGTCTTTTGTCCTCTGGGACAGTATAATAGGCTAAGCAGCCAAATATTTTAAAGTAGAGACATCTGGAATGTCCCCATCCAGAAGCTCAAGCGGTGTCCTCCACTTATTAGAGCGGATTGGCGTTCTATTGTATATGTGACAGGCTGTTCGCACTGCACATTCCCAGAAACCAAGGGAAAGACCAGCATGATGCAGCATACTGGTAGCCTTTTCCATAATGGTTCTGTTGAACCTTTCAGCCCTTCCGTTCTGTTGTGGGGAGTATGGCATTGTCAATTTATGCTCTATGCCAGCCTTCAAGTATTGACTTCAGCTCCCTATTGACATTCGCCACCTCGGTCAGTGTGTAAGGTCTTTATTTTCTTGTCTGTTTTATTTTCCAAGAATGCCTTAATATTACTGAAGACCATGTAAATCACTTTTACTTTCATAGCAACAAGAGCTGTCCTGCTAAAGTCGTCTATGAAAGTGGCGAAGTATAGGTTCCCTTGAATTGAAGTACATTGCAAAGGACCAACTAGGTCACTATGAATGACTTCCAAGGGTGCTGAAGCTCTCTTTTGAGAGGGAGGGAATGGAAGACGTGTGATTTTCCCATTTCACAGCCATAACACGGCTTGTCTTCCACTTGGCTATTATCTATGCTAAGGCCTTTTACAGCCTTAGGAGCATGTCTTTTGAGGGCCTCTTTTGACATATGACCCATGCGCAAATGCCAGGTATCAAGGCTAGTTGATGCAGATTTGTGGGAAGCAGTATTTAGATTCTGCATAGTTTTCCCAAAGACCCAATAGAGTCCCATAGCCTTGACACCTTCCGCTATAATTGCATTATTGTACTTTATTTTGACCTCAGATGGAGAATTCCACTGAGCCACCTTTGTCTGTGATGCAGCTTGTGACAGTATTCTTTCACTGCCAGGCATGTAAAACATTATTTAACTCTAACTCATAATTATTGAGTTTTGAGTATGACTTTGCCTGTTCCTTCGACTTGGACTATGGATCCATCACCAATTGTCACCTGATGTCCCTTGTGTGGGAAATACTCAGAGAAATCATCTAAGTATGGTGTAAAGTGAGTGGTGGCTCCGCTGTCCATCATCCAAGGATTGCTGCCATCATCGACTTCTTGTGTATGTTGGTCATCATATAAAGTGAAATGAGGTGTCTCATGCACCTCCTGTATTCTGCCACTACCATTAACTATGTAGCTACTTGTGTGGAGTTATTTGTACACTGGGGCCTTGCCCCTTCCTCTTGTTGCCCTTTTTGCCTGCATCAGCATTGGCTCTGTCCTGTTTCCTTTGCCGACATTCATTAGCCTTGTGGCCCGGCTTCTGGCAATAGAAGCAGGTGACATCATTGGACGATGATGCACCTGCAGGTTGTGGCGTGAAAGTTACTTTTTTTTTGTTTTTGTTGACATGGGCTGCCTTGTTAAGGGCAGCCCCAACACCACTTCCTGCGGGCCGCTAGTCGGCTTTCCTCATTTAGGAACCTTTGTACAAGGTCCTGAGGGGAAAGGCGGTCAGGAGGACCTGACACCAGGATTGAGCCAGCAATGGCGAGTAGGATGGAGGTAGGGATTGGAGCAAATAAAGCTCATCTGGAGATCAGAGATCTCCATCCCATTTTCTTGAGAGTGTCCTCACATCCAACACACGCTGCAACTGGGGTCTGAATTGCTTGCCCTCCTCCAAGCGAAGGAGGACACAGAACACCACAAGTTGTAGGTGGCCATGCTACCTACTGAGCCATAGAGCGATTCCAAATGCTCATACTTGGCATTGACAGAAGGGTAAGTTCTGTCAGAGGCAATTTGGGAGTATGTTTCTGGTGATGTGACCATCACCAGAACTCCCATGAGGACTTCCTCCTATTCCACTCCACACATTGGCTCGACCAAAGTGCAAAGCGCTTGGCATATTCGTCATCCTTTTCTCCATCCTCTGGCTTGGGAGATTAGGAATTCAGGGGCATCATGCGTGATGTGCCTCTTCATCCATTTCCTCAGCAGGGCAGTGAAGGACACCGACCACTGCTGCCAGTTGGAGCCATCAAGTTTGTCAAACTTGAAGGTGGGGGGAAGACGATGGAAGACATTTGAGATGATTTTAAAGGTTGATCCTGGTTCCAAGGAGCAGTTAGAACCAGTTGTCCAGGTCTCATTTAAGAGGGCCCGTCCATTCTGTGGCGCTATGCTTCAGAACTTAAAAAGTCCTGCCTCTGATGTGACTTCTAAGTAGTATAGTAGACTGTCTAGCGCCATCTACAACAAGTCCTAAGCCCACATCAGGGGGACTTGTGTAAATAGATGGGGAGTCATGTCATGGAGGAGCCAACCGCAAGTTCCACTAGAGACAAAGGGTATAGAGCCCTTCCTCTAGTGCTGGTGGTGGAGTCCATGATTAAGCCCTAGATGATTGGGGCCATGACTATAGTAGACTATTAGGTTTCCTCTGGTTGGGGCGACCCCCAACAGCAGCGGGTACTTCTGCCCAGAGACAAAACCTCTAGCTACTGTGTAAATACTATAGTAGTTCAAGCCTACTTGTATCGAGCCCAAGCGTCATGGGAGTGACTACCCATGCCTTGTTCTAGACCCTAAACTCTACCAGCAGGTCGCTAAACCTGGCTTACGGATCGAGCCAAGCATTGACTGAACCTATAGCTCCAAGCCTTCTGGGCAAGGGGCCTACTAAGACTATGGATGGGACGAAAACCCAGCTACAACTAAGAATACTATTTACTTAGAGCGCACATGAGGAACTCAAGGTGTTTCACCCGCTTAGGGTCCCTCATCACCTCTTGCAAGAATCCCCTGAGGGACTAGCCAGACAGATCAAGGTGGGCACATAAAGTGCACCACCTTGTGGACAGTTAAGGGCAAAAGAAGAAAAGATTCAAAGCTCACTGTGAAGACTGATTGGAGAGAAGTCTTGAAGCTTTGTGAGCTTTGAAGAGTGTGGACTGATCAAGAGAAAACATATCAGTTAAGCATGCCCAGGGCCCATAACCTGTCAAACAGGCATGAGGCAGCATACTGACTGTACGGTTAGCTAGAAGCTAGAAAGACAAGTTATACTTCAGAGGTGAAGAAAACTCTGTTACACTATACTACACACCTAGAAAGACAAGTTATCTACAAGAGACGGTTAGTCAAAGGTAAGGTAGTAAGTAGAGTAGATGGGACTTACACTTCAGAGGTGAAGAAAACTCTGAAGTGTAGAGGAAAACAGACACCCTTATATACCCCAAGGGATGGTGTGCGCACTGGGAATAAGTCCACAAGTGCTGTACAATAAGTATGAGGGACAAAGGCCATTGGCCACTACAGAAATCACATGTTATATGGTACATCAGTCATGTTACGACCAGGGCCCAGCAGCCCTATTTTCTTTACCCTCCCCAACAGAGACCCCGCCACCGACGTTACACTTCCTTATCACATCTCCCTCATGGGATCCCTCACATGCGCTCCTCCCATCCCCGTGACTGTTGTTTGGACTTGTATATACACTATTTGCCTATGCTTATCCCTCTTATCTTCTATCTTCTTATCTTACGATCGGACACTTACTTAGTTCCCTATCAGAAGCCAGGCTTTACGCCCTCCGCTTCTGGATATTCGGGCCCACTTGACTCCGTGTTCTTATCTCATAGACGCCCACTGAATTATGTATATAAGTCCGCTGTAACTACCTTGTAGACCTCAGACTTGACTTATTGAATACATCGGTGTTTGTCTTCTGGACTTTCCCTTGAAACCTTTGACTCGATCGTCTCAGTGTCACAGTTAGGTGCGGAACTGTGTCGGGGATCGTGTGGGAGCTAGCCTCCCAAGTCGCGTCAAGATAAGTCAAGGCTCTAGGTCACAGCAAAGTCAAGTTCTGGGCGTGCCCACAATGAAGTCGAGGGCGCGCGCGTGAATCGAAGTCGACGGCAGAGACACTCAGTCCTGCAGCAAGTTCACTAGGGTTGAAGGCTCTCCAAGTCACATCTTGGAGAGTTCAAGTGGGGTTCTAACTGAGAGGATTCAAGGATTCCGAAGCACCTCTGATTGAACACAAGAGAACAGACTTAGTCTGTCTCTCTACTCTAGTAGGTCTTTAAATACATGTAGAACTAGCTATGTCATAGTAAATAGAAGGTTCTAGGACTATGACATAGTATCTAAATAGTTGTGCAGTAGAATGAGCTAGAACTAAGGAGAATTAGGAGGGGTTAGGCCCAGTAAAAAACCGGTGAAACACAATGTCAAGTCATTAGTAACATCACAGGGAGAATTCTGTCACACTCAGTGCTTTCAGCACTTTCTGCAACATCGTCATTAGGAAGCAGCCCCTTTTGACTTTGACTCATCCATTTCACTCCAAGAGGTCCTATTGACCTCTTATATGAACAAACGTACGAAGCTGTCGCACAAGTCGTGCAGAACGTCTCACACCGGACGTAACATCAATCGAGTCTCTCACAGTGGCTTCCAGCTGCAGTCAGACCCTCTTCCGGGAAGAACTCATTGAACGCAGAGACGAGAATAATCTTTCACAGCAAGTACTTGGCTCTGCTGCCTGGAAGGACTTTGAATCCGAGTTTGGATACTACGTCTATTACAACAGAAGATACCAACCAGTAGAATACAACGATGAAAAGAGAGTTTGGTATCATATCCGATACTCGGACAGCCGACACTCTTGGGTCACCACAGGACCCGCCCCACCTGAATTTGGACTAGGCCCGTGGAGAGAAAATCCCCCGGCCATTGTCACGGACTCCGAACCAGAGGAGTATGTAGAAGAACTTAGTGAAGAAGCACCGGCATTAGCAGCGTCTACATTCCGGTTGCACCCGCAGTTGTCACGATCAGAGCCCCTGCTTTGACAACTCCCCAGATATCAATACAATCCACAGACACCATCACCCCATCCTGTCCATCCATGTCTACCATTGCCGCCCAACTTCCAGACCCCGCCCCACCAGCCCCCGTGCACCACCTCCAAACATTCCTCCTCCTTCGGGACAATTGTCAGGAGTGTTACCCCAGACATTCGCGGGAGACCGTTCACAAAGCAAAAAATTCATGTTGGAGTTCACAACATTCAAAAACTTCAATCACGATGTCCCACAGATTGTCAACCCATTCCAACGCGCCAATCTGTTTCTTTCCCTGATTTGCGGGGATGCGGTGGACGACTGGACTATGGAACAGTTAGAATGGCTGAATGAGCAGGTTGAGAGTGGGCGACGAACCACGAGCGAAGGTCTTTGGGAGACCATAGCTGAGAGATTCAAGGACGCCTTCACAGATGGACAGGCCAACAGAAGGCAGCGCAAGAGCTAAAATCCCTCAGAATGGAGAAGGGAGAACTTGACGCGTATGTGGCCAAGTTCAGAAGCCTGGCCAACAGAGCCGGTTATGACACAGATGAGGAGGCCACACTGGACCTCTTCTCGCAAGGACTACCCAATCCACTAGTCAAAAACATCATACAGTTCCATCATCCTCACAATTGGAACACTTGGGTGACGCCGCCCAACGGCAGCAACAAGACTATTTAGATTTCCAAACGCGGTTTGGAATTGACACCAAGAAAGGAAAGACCCGAGATCAGTGGAAGGCTGCCTTCGGAGTAAAACCTGCCCAGCATACCCAGCGGGATCCAAACGCTATGGATACCTCTGCGGATTGAGCCCGGGCTCGGGCAGCACTCACGGAGGATGAGCGACAAACGTTAATGAAGGAAGGGCGATGCTTTCGCTGCAGAGCATTGGGACATATGTCTCGGGACTGTCCCAAGAAGGGGGTACGTGTCGCCACGGCAGCTGTTATGCCAGAAAGTCCTGCTCAGAACAACCCGCTCACCATGGACAAAAAGACAAAGAGGAGAAAGCCCAGGATATATGGGCTAATATGATGAAAGAGAGTGAGGAAGTACGTGCCATCTTGGTAGAAAAGGCATTTGCGAAAAAGGATTTTGTTAGGCTCAAACCCATCGGCCTGGGCAAGAGCACTCCATGTTACCTCTGTGTATGCTAGTCGATTCAAGTCATTAAAAATACCAGTTCATTTGAAACTACACAGAGGACGGCTGACCGAGATATCTTAGTGGACTCTGGAGCCACAGACAATTTATTCATCCGCATTTAATCAGAACAATGGGTCTGGGAAGACTGGCACTTTCCCAGGAAAAGAACATTTGGAATATTGACGGGACGGCCAATCACGCCGGAAAGATCACTCACTACACGGACCTAAAAGTCCAGGTCGGGGAGACAATGAAGGTCATTCGCTTCTTAATTACGGATTTAGGAGATGAAGATCTTATCTTGGGATATCCCTGGCTTGCAGCTTTTGAACCAAAGATTAACTGGGCTGATGCGACTATGGATAAGGACTCGTATCCAACCATCATCACGTCGCTAGGCTATGATTATGCGATCCGACATCCAGTAGTCAGGACTACACGGACAGAAGAAGGGGATGACCCTGGTCAATGTTATGTTACCAAAGCATCAGAACTGGCCCAAAAGGCTGTGCAGGGACAAGCCGAGAAGACCTACCATGACATAGTGCCACATGCCTATCAGCGGCACTGGAAAATATTCTCTGAAGAAGAATTGCATCGATTTCCCCCAGAACGACCATGGGATCATGCCATTGACCTCCTCCCAGACATGCCAGCCACTATAGACTGCAAAGTCTACCCACTGTCCCAAACCAAGCAGGTGGCACTCACTGAATTCCTCGAAGAACATTTAGCCAAAGGATACATTCGCCCGTCCAAGTCACAGTATGCCTCACCCTTCTTCTTTATCAAGAAGAAGGATGGCAAGCTACGACCAGTCCAGGACTACTGGAAAATTAATACGTATACTGTGAAGAACGCCTATCCCTTGCCCCTCATTTCCGAACTCATTGACACCATGCGGGATAAATCCCTCTTTTCGAAAATGGACGTACACTGGGGTTACAACAATGTTAGAATCAAGGAAGGTGACCAATGCAAGGTGGCATTCAAAACAAATCAAGGATTATTCGAACCAAATGTCATGTTCTTTGGGCTTACAAATTCACCAGCGACATTCCAATCCATGATGAACCATATTTTCCGAGATCTCATCCTCACCAGCGAAGTGGTAGTCTACATGGACGACATCCTAGTTGCCACCACCAATGATTTAAATCACCACCAAGAACGAGTGCATCAGGTGCTGGATATATTGCATGAGCATGATTTGTACCTCAAGCCTGCAAAATGCTCCTTTGAACAGCACAGCGTCAAGTACCTGGGAGTAATTCTGGAGGGAGGACGAGTGCGTATGGACCCTGTCAAGGTACAGGGAATTCGGGAATGGCCGACACCGACTTGTGTCAAGGATGTCTGATCCTTTATTGGATTTTGTAACTTCTACCGGCGTTTTGTCAAAGGATTCTCAGGCATAGCACGGCCCTTGAACGACCTCCTGAAAAAGGATGTACTCTGGCATTGGAGTGCCGAACAGCAACAAGCATTTGAATGGATTAGAGATCTAGTTGGCTCAGAACCAGTACTTACCCAACCGGACCTAAGCCGCCCCTTCGAGTTAGAAGTGGATGCCTCCCATTTCGCAAATGGGGCCATATTATATCAAAGGGACAGCTTACAAGTACTTCATCTGGTGGCATACTATTCAGAAACCTTCTCATCTGCTGAGCGAAATTATGATATTTGGGACCGGGAACTCCTAGCCATAGTCAAAGCACTACGACATTGGCGGCCATACCTTGCAGGGAACCCCCATAAAACCGTCATCTATACGGATCACTCTAACCTGTTGTACTGGAAGGAACCCCATAAAATCAGTCGACATGTGGCACGGGAGGTCTTAGAGCTGGAGGAATACGACTTTGTCCTAAAGCATATTGCAGGAAGCCAGAATGCACGAGCGGATGCACTATCACGAAGGCCAGACATGCACACAGGGGAAGACGACAACGACCATGTAACCGTCCTCCCCAAAGAGGTGTTCGCCAAGACAGCCATAGTCAGCCTTCATGACATGGACCTGTGGGCACAAGTCTCACAAAACATGAACCCAGAACTATGCTGCTCATGGGCCGACGCACATAACCTGAAGGAGATCAACGGTCTTTGGTGGAAAGATGGAGATCGTCTTGTTGTCACCGGTGGCAACAACATTAAGAGGGGGGTGATCCATTTTCACCATGATCTCCCCTCTGCTGGTCACCTGGGCATTGCCAACACTTACGCTCTTGCCAAACGAGACTACTGGTGGCCCAACATGAAAAAGGACATTGAAGCTTACGTGAAGGGATGTGCAGACTGCCAGGCTAACAAAGTAAATACGCACCCACATCCTCCGGCGACGTTTCCCATCACTCCCACCGCATCTCTACCATTCCAGACGATCGCCATGGATTTCATAGTCAAACTACCCAACTCCAGAGGCTTTGACTCCATTTTAACCATCACAGACCATGACTACTCTAAAGCAGTGCTCTTCATACCATGCAGGGAGTCTATCACAGCTGAAGGAGTAGCCAAACTTTACCTCGACCACGTCTACCGACATTACGGTCTCCCGGAGAAGATCATCTCTGACCAAGATCCACGCTTTACCTCGACATTCGCCAGAGCGCTATGCAAGGTTCTGGACATACAGCAGAACATTTCGACAGCCTACCACCCCCAAACAGACGGACAGTCAGAACGTACCAATCAATGGCTGGAGCAATACCTCCGATTCTGGTGCAATGGACGACAGGATGACTGGGCAGACTGGCTGGCAACAGCAGAGTTTGCGCATAACTCCTGGCCTAATGGCACGACAAAGACCCCCCCTTTTTCCCTTATCATGGGCTGGGTCCCACGCACCACATGGACCGACAAGCCAACGAATGTCCCCACAACCTCACAGCGACTTAACCAATGGGACGAGATCCGGAAATCAGCCAATGAAAACCTGCTGAAGGCACAACGGACCTTATCGGATAAGCCCTCAAAATTCACACCTTATCAAGCCAATGAATGGGTTTGGCTGGAAGGGAAGCACATCCATACGTCACACCCCACAGCTAAACTGGCACCCCAACATCACGGACCCTTCAGAATCACAAGGAAGCTGTCAGATGTGTCATATGAGCTCGATCTTCCTCCCACATGGAAGATCCACCCAGTCTTCCATGCCAAGCTCCTCACACCATACAAAGAAACGTCCATTCATGGGGAGAACTTCCCAAAGCCTCCACCGGAGTTAGTAGATGGAGAAGCGGAATGGGAAGTGGAGCGGATTGTAAACTCCACCTACCGAGGCCAAGGGCGCAAGCTGCATTACCTGATCAAGTGGAAGGGTTTCCCAGACTCTGACAATTTGTGGGAACCAACCGGAAATATCTTTGCTCCGGACCTGATTGCGGAGTTCCATTTACGACATCCCCAAGCGCCCAAGAACAATTAAAAAGGAGGACAGACTCCCGACCTCTTTTCCCCAGAACAACGCTTCACCAGCAACGTCCTAACCACAACTAATATGTCTTCCTCTTTCATCGCTGCCTCCGCTGCTGTCGACGCCTTCACTGCCACTCATGTGGCTGTAGAGGCTTTTCCCTCCGCTCACCCCTCCACTCGTCCTTCCTCCCCTATTGACTACGAGGCTGCGGAAGAACGAGTCAAAAACCAATCACCTAACCCCGACGACGATTTCACTCATGCCGAAGAACCCCACCCCAACAACCTCATCGGTATGGAACAAGACGACGAAGTACCCAAGTTCCCATTCTTTGTCAACAACCCCAACTCATCTATGTATTTCCTGCTCAAAATCACCATGGCCGACAGAGGAAAGGCCACAGCGAAGTATATATTCTACACCAATGGAGGGATGGATGTCGCGGGATGCATGAGGAAGGACGGGCCTGTCTATGGGGCCCTGGTTTATTTAGAGGAATGGTATACAGGCCGTCTTCACCACATGATGAGTGATGAACAGTTGGGACACCTTGCAGCTGACGACCCCCGAGCATTTGCAATTGACAAGGTGTTGAACGACATGCGACTCCTGCGCCTCAAGGCTGAAGTAATGAGGCTGTGGAAAACCCTTACACTCCGCACCACGCTCAACACCCAGTATAAAGAGTATGCAAAACAAATGACAAGGCTCACGAGGGGGATGTTCCAAGTGGAGCAGGAGTTGACGGAGATTTGGAAGAGACTGGAGAAAGGGGATGCGTATCAGATGATTGCCGAGAGGTACGCAGACACCTACGCACGATGTTACAATTTTTACCCTCCCTCCCTGTCTTCTTCACCCTCCCCAATGACAACCCTTCTTTACCGCCCACTTTACACTTCCTGATCACGTCCCCGTCCTGGGATCCTTCATGTGCCTTGCTTCCATCCCCGTGACTCGCTTTGTATCTGTTGACGGACTATGTACCTATGTTTGCTTTCTTATCTTGTTATCTCTTTATCTTTAAGACCGGACACTTACTTAGTACCCTATCAGAAGCCAGGCTTTATGCCCTCCGCTTCTGTATATTCAGGCCCACCTGACTCGTACTCCTTATCTCGTAGACGCCCACTCGATTACGTATATAAGTCCACTGTAGCTACCTTGTAGACCTCAGACTCGACTTATTGAATACATCGGTGCCTGTCTTCTGGACATCCCCTTTGAATCTCTGACTCGTTCGTCTCAGTGCTTTTGGCACTTTCCGCTCAACATTGTCTCAAGGGGCAGCCCTTCGGACTTTGACTCATCTCACCTGAACTCCAGGAAGTCCTATTGACTTTCCTACCTGAACCCATCGAACAAGCTGTCACACAAGTCGTGTGGAACATCCCGCACCGGACGTAACATCAAGTCGAGTCTCTCATCGTGGCTTCCAGCCGCAGTCAGACCCTCTTTAAAGAAGAACTCATCGAACGCAGAGACGAGAATAATCTTTCACAACAAGTACTTGGCTCTGCCGCTTGGAAAGACTTTGAATCCGAGTTTGGATACTACATCTATCACGACGGAAGATACCAACCGGTAGAATACGACGACGAGAGAAGAGTTTGGTACCGTATCCGATATTTGGACAGTCGAAACTCTTGGGTCACTACAGGACCTGCTCCGCCTGAATTTGGATTAGGGCTGTGGAGAGAAAATCCCCCAGCCATTGTTACGGACTCTGAGCCAGAAGAGTACGTAGAAGAAGAGAGTGAAGAAGCACTGGTATTAGCGTCGTCTACAGCCCCAGTTGCACCCGGAGTTGTCACGATCAGAGCTCCTGCTTTGACAACCCCCCAGATTTCCATACAGTCCACAGACACCGTCACCCCATTTTACCAAAACATGTCCACAATCGCCGCCCAACTTCCAGACCCAGCTCCTCTGCCACCACCACCCCCAGCCATGCAGCCACCAAACATTCCCCCACCTTCAGGACATCTGTCAGGTGTACTACCACAGACGTTTACAGGGGATCGATCACAAAGCAAAAAGTTTATGTTGGAGTTTACCACCTTCAAAAACTTCAACCATGACGTTCCCCAAATTATCAATCCTTTCCAACATGCCAACCTCTTCCTATCGCTGATCCGAGGGGAGGCTGTAGACGATTGGACCATGGAGCAGCTGGAATGGCTGAACGAACAAATCGAGAGTGGGCGTCGCACCACTAGTGAGGGGCTTTGGGAAACCATTGCCCAGCGGTTTAAAGATGCATACACGGATGGGCAGGCCAAGCAGAAGGCGGCCTGGGAATTGAAAGCTCTGAAGATGGAAAAAGGAGAACTAGACGCCTATGTGGCAAAGTTCAGAAGTTTGGCCAACAGGGCCGGTTATGACACAGACGAGGAGGCAACGCTGGACCTCTTCTCCCAGGGGTTGCCTAACCCCCTGGTAAAGAATATCATCCAGTTCCACCATCCCAATGACTGGGATACATGGGTCGACGCTGCCCGATGACAGCAGCAGGATTACCTCGACTTCCAGACCCGCTTCGGAGTTGACACCAGGAAGGGAAAGACCCGTGACCAATGGAAGGCCGCCTTTGGGATTAAACCCACACACACCGGTCAGAGGGATCCAAACGCAATGGATACCTCTGCCGACAGAACCAGGGCACGAGTCGCCCTTACAGAAGATGAGAGGCAGACGTTGATGAAGGAAGGACGGTGCTTTTGCTGCAAAGCACAAGGGCATATGTCAAGGGAGTGCCCGAAGAAGGGAGTACGTGCGGCAGAAGCAACTGTTACACCTGTCCGCAACAACCCACAGACTGTCAACAAAAAGACGCCGACGAAGGAGGAAAAGGCGCAAGAAATATGGGCCAACATGATGAAGGAGAGTGAAGAAGTGCGAGCCATCCTAGTGGAAAAAGCATTCGCAAAAAAGGATTTTTGATTGGCTCAAACCCATCGGCCTGGGCACGAGCATTACATGTAACCTCTGTGTATACTAGTCGCTTCAAATCTTTGAAAATACCAGTACATTTCAAGACTACACAGAGGACGGCCGACCATGACATCCTGATCGACTCAGGAGCCACCGACAACTTCATCAGCCCGCGGATGGCAAGAACTATGGGATTGGGAATGCTGGCACTCCCTCAGGAAAAGAATATCTGGAATATTGATGGAACTGCCAACCGAGCAGGAAAAATTACGCATTACACCGACCTTAGTGTCCAAGTAGGGGAAAGGACGAAAGTCATACGCTTCCTAGTCACCAACCTAGGTGACAAAGATCTAGTTCTGGGATACCCTTGGCTTGCCGCATTTGAGCCCAAGATCAACTGGAGCGACGCAACTATGGACAAAGATTCCTACCCTGTTCTCATCACGTCAATGGGATATGACTATGCGGCTTGACACTCGGCAGTGCGAAGGGCAGAGGAAGAAAAGGAGGATCCAGGTTGCTGCTTCGTCACCAAAGCATCAGAACTTGTGCAGAAAGCAGTGGAAGGACACACTGAAAGAACCTTTGAAGAGGTAGTGCCTAAAGAGTACCACCGGCATTGGAAGGTGTTCTTGGAGGAGGAATCACAACGCTTTCCCCCTGAGCGACCATGGGATCACGCCATTGATTTCACACCCGATACCCCAGCCGCAATCGACTGTAAAATCTACCCATTGTCCCAGGCCGAACAAGCTGCACTCACGACATTCCTCGAAGAACATCTTGCGAAGGGGTACATTCGTCCGTCGAAATCACCATATGCTTCTCCATTCTTCTTCATCAAAAAGAAAGATGGCAAACTTCGACCTGTACAAGACTACCGACGGATAAATGCCCATACTGTGAAGAACGCCTACCCATTGCCACTCATATCAGAACTCATCGACACTATGCGGGACAAGTCCTTGTTCTCCAAGATGGACGTCCGTTGGGGTTACAACAATATTCGGATCAAAGAGGGAGACCAGTGTAAGGCAGCGTTTAAGACCAACCAAGGGCTCTTTGAGCCGAATGTCATGTTCTTCGGACTTACCAACTCGCCCGCCACCTTTCAGTCTATGATGAACCATATCTTCCGCGACCTCATTCTTACTGGTGAAGTGGTGGTCTATATGGACGACATACTGGTGGCCACTACAGACAACCTGACCCATCACCGAGAGCGAGTGCACCAGGTGCTTGACATCCTATGCGAGCATGACCTATATCTTAAACCGGCCAAATGCTCATTTGAACAACGAAGTGTGGAGTATCTGGGAGTCATCCTAGAAGGGGGACACGTATGGATGGACCTGATAAAAGTACAAGGAATCCGGGAATGGCCCACACCTACGTGTGTCAAGGATGTACGGTCCTTCATTGGGTTTTGCAACTTCTATCGACGATTTGTCAGGGGATTCTCAGGGATCGCCCAACCACTGAATGGATTGTTGAAGAAGGATGTACCATGGCATTGGACAGAGGAACAGCAGCGAGCCTTTGAACAAATCCGAGATATCGTCAGCTCAGAACCAGTCCTCCTACAGCCAGATTTGAAGAAGCCCTTTGAACTCGAAGTTGACGCATCCCACTTTGCCAATGGCGCCGTACTAAATCAAAGGGATACAGCGGGACTACTTCACCCAGTCACCTTCTACTTGGAGACATTTTCACCAGCAGAACGAAATTATGATATCTGGGATAGAGAACTACTTGCTATCGTGAAAGCACTACGACATTGGCGACCATACCTAGCAGGAACACCCTACAAGACCATCATCCATACCGACCATTCTAACTTACTCTATTGGAAGGAACCCCACAAAATCAGCCGAAGGGTTGCGCGCGAAGTCCTAGAGCTGGAGGAATACAACTTCGTGTTGAAACATATTGCGGGAAGTCGCAACGCACGCGCAGATGCCCTGTCAAGACGACCTGATTTCAGTAGTGGAGAGGAAGACAATAGTAATATCACGGTACTCCCAGAAGAGGTTTTCGCAAAGCAAGCGGTTGTAAGCCTCCATGACATGGACCTATGGGCACAAGTATCACAAAATATGAATCAGCAATTATGCCAATCCTGGGCAGAGGCCCATAACCTGAAGCTAGTTGATGGTTTGTGGTGGAAAGACGGGGATCGTCTCGTTGTCACCGGTGGCGACAACATTAA
This sequence comes from Multifurca ochricompacta, assembly GCA_022496185.1. NCBI lineage: Eukaryota > Fungi > Basidiomycota > Agaricomycetes > Russulales > Russulaceae > Multifurca > Multifurca ochricompacta. The sequence goes on along the minus strand of WTXG01000336.1, from coordinate 16,731 downwards.
GAGGGGGGTGATCCATTTTCACCACAACCTCCCTTCTGCTGGACACCCCGGCATTGCTAATACATACGCCCTGGCCAAACGAGACTACTGGTGGCCGAACATGAAGAGGGATGTAGAAGATTATGTGAAGGGATGTGCAGAGTGTCAAGCCAATAAAGTGAACACGCACCCGCATCCACCAGCACCATTCCCAATCACACCCACAGCCTCACAACCGTTCCAGACTATTGCCATGGACTTCATCGTGAAACTACCCATCTCCAGGGGCTTCGATTCCATTTTGACCATCACCGACCACGACTGCTCAAAGGCAGCATTGTTTATACCCTGCAATGAATCCATCACAGCAGAGGGAGTGGCCAAACTCTACCTCGACCACGTCTACAGACACTATGGCCTCCCAGAGAAAATCATCTCAGACCGCGACCCGCATTTCACCTCCGCGTTTGCCAAAGCACTCTGCAAGATCCTAGACATAACCCAGAACATCTCATTGGCCTACCACCCGCAAACAGATGGACAATCGGAAAGGACAAACCAGTGGCTTGAGCAATATCTTCAGTTCTGGTGCAATGGACGACAGGATGACTGGGCTGATTGGCTAGCAACAGCTGAGTTCGCACATAACTCCTGGCCCAACGGCACTACTAAGACCTCCCCGTTTTCACTTATCATGGGATGGACACCACGAACCACCTGGACTGGGAAGCCCACTAATGTGCCCTCAGCTTCGCAGCATATCGGCCAATGGGAGGAGATCAGGAAATCGGCCAATGAGAACCTGCTGAAGGCACAGAAGACCCTGTCAGATAAACTGTCGAAATTCACACCTTATCGGACCCATGACCTTGTCTGGCTGGAAGGGAAGAACATTCATACGTCACACCCAACTGCCAAGCTAGCGCCCCGACATCACAGACCATTTGAGATATCCAGGAAGCTGTCAGATGTGTCATACGAGCTCAAACTCCCTCCCACATGGAGAATTCATCCGGTCTTCCATGCCAGGCTTCTAACGCCTTACAAGGAGACGACTCTCCATGGGGAAAACTTCCCAAGACCTCCCCCTGACCTTATCGATGGAGAAGCAGAATGGGAAGTGGAACGGATTCTAGACTCACAATGTAAAGGCTGAGGGTGCAAGCTGCACTACCTTGTTAAGTGGAAAGGATTCCCAGACTCCGACAACTCGTGGGAGCCAGCCGGGAATATCTTTGCTCCGGTCCTTATCTCGGACTTCCACGCCTGACATCCAGAAGCACCCAAGGACAGTTAAAAGAACTGCCTCAGACCCCAATCAAATCCCCCAGTACATGCTCTCACAGCAACGTCCTACTACCGAACAATCAATCATGTCTTTCATCGCCGCCAACGCCGCCGTCGACACTTTCACTGCCTCCACAGTAGTTGTCGAGAACTTCCCCTCTGCCCATCCTTCTACACGCCTGTCATCCCCCATCGATTATGAAGCGGCCGAAGCATGAGTTAAGAACCAATCCCCCAACCCCAATGATGACTTCAAACACAATGAAGAGCCGCACCCAAACGATCTGTTGGGTATGGAATTGGACGATGAAGTACCCGAATTTCCGTTCATTGCTAATAATCCCAACTCCTCCATGTACTTCCCTCTCAAGATCACCATGGCGGACGGAACCACCGCCATTGCCAGATACATATTCTACACCAATGGAGGGATGGACGTTGCAGGATGTATGAAGAAGGGTGGCCCCGTATATGGAGCTCCAGTCTATCTGGAAGAAAGGTATACCGGACGGCTGCACCATACAATGACCGACAAACAGCTTGGACATTTGGCCGCTGAGGATTCTCGCACCTTCGCGATTGACGAGGTATTGGGCGACATGCGCCTTCCGTGTCTCAAAGCAGAGGTGATGAGACTGCGGAAGAATTTGACATTGCGCGCCACTCTCAACAAACAATACAAGGAACATGCGAAGATGATGGCGAGGTTGACCAATGGGATGTTCCAGATAGAGCAGGAATTGGTGGAGATCAGAAAAAGGCTGGAGATAGGGGATGCGTACCAGACCATTGCCGAAAGGTACGCCGACACATATGCCTGACCCCTTCCTCCACGGTCATTGGGGGCTGCCCCGCAACTACTGCTGAATCGATTTGAGATGCCGTGCATGCATGAAAACCCACGAGGAGAGACGTGCTGGCGATGTGACAGCAAGTATCACATCAGCTGGAATTGTCCTCTCAACCGCAAGTGGTGCCAGCACTGTCGCAGCAACCTTCATTGGAGCCGCTTCTGCATCTTCCGTCGCGTGGGAGTCGCCCCGACAATCGTCAATCCGTCCAGATGGTGTGGCAAGTGCCTCCGCCACAACTCGGGACATCGTGAATTGGACTGCCCAGTCCATGATCTGTGTCGTTCGTGTGGGAAGCGTGGCCCATACGGATTTCTTCGCACCCACCAATGTCCACAAGATTCAGACAAGGAGAACTACACATTGGACGATCGTAATGTAGCTGATGATTACCTGGACTTGGTGCAGGACGATGATGGTACGAGTCGTTTCTAGCCGGGCCTGCTAGAACCAGAAGAGGGGGTGATGTTACAATTTTTACCCTCCCTCCCTGTCTTCTTCACCCTCCCCAACGACAACCCTTCTTTACCGCCCACTTTACACTTCCTGATCACGTCCCCGTCCTGGGATCCTTCATGTGCCTTGCTTCCATCCCCATGACTCGCTTTGTATCTGTTGACGGACTATGTACCTATGTTTGCTTTCTTATCTTGTTATCTCTTTATCTTTAAGACCGGACACTTACTTAGTACCCTATCAGAAGCCAGGCTTTACACCCTCCGCTTCCGTATATTCGGGCCCACCTGACTCGTACTCCTTATCTTGTAGACGCCCACTCGATTACGTATATAAGTCCACTGTAGCTACCTTGTAGACCTCAGACTCGACTTATTGAATACATCGGTGCCTGTCTTCTGGACATCCCCTTTGAATCTCTGACTCGTTCGTCTCAGTGCTTTTGGCACTTTCCGCTCAACATTGTCTCAAGGGGCAGCCCTTCGGACTTTGACTCATCTCACCCGAACTCCAGGAAGTCCTATTGACTTTCCTACCTGAACCCATCGAACAAGCTGTCACACAAGTCGTGTGGAACGTCCCGCACTGGACGTAACACACGACCCCTTCCCCCATGATCATTAGGAGCGGCGCCACAACTGTTGCCGAACTGATTCGAGATGCCACATATGCACGAAAACCCCCGCGGAGAGACCTGCTGGCGATGTGACAGCAAGTATCACATCAGCTGGAATTGCCCGCTCAACTGCAAGTGATGTCGTCACTGCCGGAGCAACCTACACTGGAGCCGATTCTGCATTTTTCAACGTCTGGGTGTCGCTCCCACCATTGTCAATCCCTCGGGGTGGTGCGGGAAATGTCTATGACACAATGCGGGGCATCGCAAGCTTGACTGCCCTGTCTATGACCTATGCCGCCAGTGTGGACAACGCGGCCCATACAGGTTTCTGTGCACACACCAATGTGCTGCGGACAAGACTTACACTGTGGAAGATCAGAATTTGGCAGACGATTATGTGGACTTGATCCAGGATGACGATGGTGCGTGTTTCTAGCTGGGTCAGCTCGAGCCAGAAAGGAGGGTGATGTTATGACCAGGGCCCAGCAGCCCTATTTTCTTTACCCTCCCCAACAGAGACCCCACTCGCCCACCAACACTACACTTCCTTATCACATCTCCTTCATGGGATCCCTCACATGCGCTGCTCCCATCCCCGTGACTGTTGTTTGGACAAGTATATACACTGTTTGCCTATGCTTATCCCTCTTATCTCGTTATCTTCTTATCTTACGATCGGACACTTACTTAGTTCCCTATCAGAAGCTAGGCTTTACGCCCTCTGCTTTCAGATATTCGGGCCCACTTGACTCCATATTCTTATCTCATAGACGCCTGCTGAATTACGTATATAAGTCCGCTGTAGCTACCTTGTAGACCTCAGACTCGACTTATTGAATACATCGGTGTTTGTCTTCTGGACTCTCCCTTGAAACCTTTGACTTGATCATCTCAGTGCTTTTGGCACTTTTCCGCTCAACATCGTCATTAGGGAACAGCCCCTTTTGACTTTGACTCATCCATTTCACTCCAAGAGGTCCTATTGACCTCTTATCTGAACAAACGTACGAAGCTGTCGCACAAGTCATGCAGAACGTCTCACACCGGACGTAACATTTCCAATGCAATCACATACATGCCCCCTACTGCATCAAGCACCGCATCTCTGACTATGAGGGCCAGATCAACATGGCCCGATGGCTGGCCTTTGAGTATCAACGCGCTGACCCACGCATCGCTTTCACTATGGGAGCAGGACAACCAATTACTTACCTTCCACTCTATGCCCGACCCCATCCACGCTTCACTCGGGGATTGTCATGGCTCTACTTTATTTTTCCTTTTCTTTCTCCCTTTTGGATCACATGACTGTGGGAAGATTACCCAGCAGTCTCAACATGTGATCATGGGAATGTAGTCGTGACATGGATCATGTGACCGAGTCACATGTAATAGTCACATGCTGCTTAGTCAGCACAAGGGCCACTCAACAATAACAAGTCGATTCTCTATTGTGTTTACCACAATAGGCAGGGCCCCACAGTCTAGACAGTTCTAGACCAAGTGGAGCTGCTATCAAGATAAGAGGAGTCCAGCCTAGAAGGTTCTAGGTAAGTGGAGCTCTAGATAAGGGCCCAGGTTGGGCTAGGGCATAGCACGAGTCCAGGTAACTCGCAAGTTTTTTGAGTAGAGCCGTGGGAAAACTCATGGGTATTGATACTCGCAGATCCGGGTGATCCATGGGAAAATACTCATGCGGATCCGGGTATTGATTTTAGCACCCCGGGTACCTGCATGGGTACTCACGGAATACTCGTGGGAATATTATTATATAAAATTATTTTTTTACTAGGCTCATCAACCTAGAACAGAAATGGCTGAAACATGGATTGAACCTAAGACCTCTGGGAACAAGCTCAGTCCGGTGCTCTAACCACTAAGCCACCCAGCCTCACTAGTAAAGACACAGAATATATTATATATAGGGTTATGCAGAATTGATTTTATCACTTGTATCTATTTAATTGTGAACGCGTTTTGATCTTATCACTTGTATTATCTTAGATGTATATCTTTAGTATCTAATTAATTGTGAACACATTTTTGATCTTATCACTTAGATGTACATCCCAAGTATCTAATTAATTGTGAACGCATTTTTGATCTTATCAATTGTATTAGATGTATATCCTAAGTATCTAATTAAATGTGAACGCATTTTTGATCTTATCACTTAGATGTACATCCCAAGTATCTAATTAATTGTGAACGCATTTTGATCTTATCACTTGTATTAGATGTATATCCCAAGTATCTAATTAACTGTGAACACATTTTTGATCTTATCACTTAGATGTATATCCTAAGTATCTAATTAATTGTGAACGTGTTTTTGATCTTATCAATTAGGCGTGATCCCGGCATCTCTGTACTGACATGTGCCGACGCGTGCATTCTTAAGCCTACCTTCCTAGATAGGAAGGCAATGCACGGTCCGATCAGTGCGCCCCACACTTCGTGTTTTTTCGCATTTTTTTGCATTTTTTCGCATTTCTATTGATATTGTAACTGATTCTTGTTTTATTTTGGATCGGATGCATGATCTGACTTGAAACTTCGTGGGATTGTAGTAATATATATATTCTTTCTGTGTATGCAAGATGAAGATCTCTGGCTGCCTCAAACCTTACAAGTAAACCTACAAGTATACCCACGAGTACTCGGATCCATGCGAGTATAGGTGTAACATGTATTTTCGACTTTCGCGTTTCGGCGTTCAACCTCGCGTTTCGGCGTTTCGTCACTTATCACTCCAGGGCTATACATATTAGACTTCTCTTTTTATTTACATCTAGACTAGCATGACTTCTAACGACGTAGCCCCTCCTTATCCACCTACATCTCCCACTGGTTTGCCCAGACTGCTCACCCCTCCATGATGTAGCTGTGACATAGCTATGACCCAGCCCTATCAGTCATCATAGGCCTAGATAGTTATGTTAGTTTACTGTCAATAGCCCTGTATTTAAGGACCTACCAGTTCACAGAGACAGACCAAGTCTGTTCTCCTGTGCCAATACAGGTGTTCCATATCAGACAGAAACCCGGATTCCACTTGAGCCCCTAAGCCGCGCCTTAGGAGTCTTCGTCCCCAGTATTTAGTGACAGGACTGCGCGTCTCTGTCCAATTTCGACTCGCGCGCGCGTCCACTGCGACCTACAGAGCCTGAACGATTTGGTGATCGCCTTGAAACATTGACACTTGAATTAACCTCCTTGACGCGAATTGACTTGCACACAGCTAGCACCTGGCTGTGACAATAGGACTCACGGCTCCGGGTGATCCGTGGGAACATACTCATGCAGATCCGAGTATGGGATTATCTAATCTAAATACCCACAAGTTTGGATCCGGGTAACTCACGAGTGCACTCGTGCTAGGCCCTAGGTTGGGCCATGGCCAATTTTAGCACAGAATCATATGTATCAGTAGATAGATGTGTTCCAGACCTAAGGGCTAGACTACATATCAGTTATCTACTCCACAGTGACGTCATTATGACATCACACTATGGAGCATGATCAGTCAGCAGAGTAAAGCAGCTTATGAATCACAAAGATAAGGCTCAGTCAGCAATACAGCTGACTGATACTTGCTGATTCTTGCTTACACTTACTGCTTACCTCGTTACACTGAGAAATGTATATAAGACCCCCTGTAACAGCCTGTAGCCCCCATCTTGTCCTCTTGGGGCTGCAGGTGAGTAACTGTCTACACGAGTTTGATACATAGTGCTAATGGTATCCTGCCTCCCTGTGTGACTTGATCCTTTGGATCTTGTCCTCTTGGGGCTGCAGCTTCTTCCAGTTTCAGAACGCCGTCATTGTGGTTGCATAAACCACAGTGGGTGACACAGTTCCTGGTCATTGCTTAACGCGTGACGTTTGCCTCCGCGGTACGCCCAACGACTTAGGTCACCACACCTTTGCCCTTCCTGTTTCTAAGTGTACACGGAGCTTCACCCGTTACAGGGATCAAACCCAATCCTCACACAATTCCAACAGCGCCTGTTCGAGGCAGAACAGGCCTTCACACCCTTAGTTAGCTCAGCCCTAGACGACCTACAAGACCCAGGCGCGTGGGCAGAAGTTTCACGCTATCGATATGCTACTAGACATTTGGATCAGGCTCACTACAAACTAGCCCACTGGCGTCGCCAAGCAGACCGCGCGAATCAAGACATCCAGTTAGCCATACACGCCCTTTCAAGAGGAGACATGTACCACAGATTATTTCCTTTCTTAACATATGCCTATGCTAACAATCAACGTATACGCCCAGAGGAGGCCACTCGTTACACCCCGCATCCTGAACTACGTGCCGTCCTTCAAGCGGGCAGTATAGGCAGTACCCGCCTACCTCGTCGACGCCGTCTGCGCCATGCTCCATCTCGTGTCGTTGACCTCACACGTGACGACTAGAGGTGCTTGGGGCAAGCACAACTGTAGGAGGGGAGTAATGTGACGTTTATCGAGGCTTCGTGTTTATGACTTACTTCGCGTTTCGGGGTTTTACAACGATTCTGTTACCTACACTAGATAACTAAGTAACTTACTATCTGTGTCTAGGTCTGTACAAATATCAGGGATGCAGCCCCTTCCTATCCACACCAATGTCCCTCTGTACCATCTAGACTACCTCCCTATGATGTAGCTATGACATGGCCATGACGATGTCCCAATGCTGTTAGGTCTAGATAGTTATATTAGCTCACTGTCTATCTGCTGTGTACTTAAAAGGACTTACTAGAATCTGGAGACAGACCCTAAGTCTGTTCTCCTGTACCAAATACAGGTGTATAGATCCCCAACCGAAAGAGGCCCCTGTAACGGGTGCTTCTATCCCGCGCTTGCTATGTTTGATAAGATTAGATGTAAAGATCGTAGTAAAACTTCAGAGGTGAAAATGCCTTGTCGGAAAGCTGCCCAGAACGCGGAGATTAATGCATGCGTAAGGCTTGAAGCAGTCAGAGGACTCTGCCTTGCTTATGCAGCAAGAATAGACCTATATTGAACTTTGCTAAGAGCCTACAGCCCCAAGAGGACAAGATTAGCTGGGCCTAAGTAAATACAAAGATAAAGTGATAAAGCGCACCTACAGCCCCAAGAGGACAAGATGGGGTCTGCAGCGTGCTACAGGGTGTCTTTAAATATGTCCTAGTACTACTCTATGAAATACCAAAGCCGATTGAGCGTGCAATGTAAATCTAATTAGTTATCAGTGGCTCGCTCTCCTGAGTGCCCTGACACATCTTATTTACTAATGCGCGATCCTTTCCGCCGGTCTGGCATTATCTAAAATACATACTAGACTACTTTGGATCACTCTATAATCAAATCATCAAATTGTATTACTCAAACAAAGGCCGCGTGTATCTATAATGTCCATTGCTGCATAGGGCAGCAACTACTTTGCATCGCGTGGACCAGGTCAGATCAGTCCAAACTCCTTCTTATCTTATCTAAGTCTAAGAAGGTCGACTTGTATAACGCACGCACCCTCAGGATGGCTTTCAAGCGGTCCGGGATGCCAAAAATGCGCATCCAGGACAGCCCCCACTTGAGCCCCTAAGCCACGCCTTAGGAGTCTTCATCCCAATCATCTCGTGACGGGACCAAGTGTCCTCATTCGATTTCGTCTTCCGCGCATGCCCACTGCAACTTGCAGGGCTTGAATAATCCTGTCTTGACCCTTGATATCTTGGCTACAGCGCTTGATCCTCCTTGACACAAACTGACCCTGTACACAGCTAGCACCTGGCTGTGACACTAGCCCTGTTGTGCTAGGCCTGTTGTAGATCCCGGACCCACAGTGTCGGGTGCCGTGGATGTGGCTGACTAGTGCCAGACTGGTGGACTCAAGCCGATCGGTGCATGTCACACAGAACACCCCGCTGAGTGTTACACCTTAACAAGGCAGCCCATGTCAACAAAAATAAATCTAAACAACAACAAAATTTCACACCATGTCCTGCAGGTGCATCATTGTCCAATGATGTCACCTGCTTCTATTGCCAGAAGCCAGGCCACAAGGCTAATGAATGTCAGCAAAGGAAACAGGACAGAGCCAATGCTGATGCAGGCAAAAAAGGCAACAAGAGGAAGGGGCAAGGCCCCAGTGTACAAAGTAATTCCACCCAAATAGCTACTGTAGTTAATGGTAGTGGAAGAATACAGGAGGTGCATGAGACACCTTGCATTTCACTTTATACCTTGACCAAACATATGCAAGAAGTCAATGATGGCAGCAACCCTTGGATGATGGATAGCAGAGCCACCACCCATTTTACACCATATTTAGAAGATTTTTCTGAATATCTCCCACATATGGGACATCAGGTGACAATTGGTGATGGCTCCATAGTCCAAGTCGAAGGAACAGGCAAAGTCATTCTCAAAACTCACAATAATTACTTCAACCCCAACAAAGAGAGCATCATGTTGACCTGCTGCTTGAGACCTTCTGGAGGGCCTTCCTCCTCCTCAGACTCCTCATAGACAATGGATTTTTTCAGCTTAAGAAGAGAGTTATAGGCAAGTTGCAATCCCAGCCTACTGAGACCAAAGAGTTCATGCTTCTCAGAGGACATAGTGTTGAATTATGTGAGAGAACGAGAGAACATAGGAAACAGATGGAGATAAGATGCAGTGTTGCTGACGCAATGATAATGATGAGGTCATTCAATTTCGGTAATTACCGATACAAGGCTGGCTGGTTTGCCTGTTGCATTTACCTTGACCCTCTGCATTTACATTGACCCTCTGTCTTTTCTTTTCTACGTTCATGTCTCTAAAATAATGTCTTCAACGACGCCAAATGAACATCGTAAAGCTCGTTCCCTGGCCACCATCGTCGACGGCGCAACACGCGCACGTCGTGAACGGCGAAACTCACGGAAGAACCCCCAGCCCTGGTTCGTGCTCAAGTTGACCGTTGCTATCGCCTCTGTTATCATTGCCTACTCAACCTATGTGTATGTCGGGAGATTGTGCATACCAATGATCAAACGTGAGAGCGACTCTCTTGGCCCGCGCACCATGGGCAGTGAGTATCCTCAATCTGTTGTTCTCGTTGCCCTTGCCTTTGTTTACATTTACATTTGATCCCCTCACACCCACACTTTTCTCTACGCTCTCCCGTTTTTGATTATTATTATGCTCATCTTTTCGGGCGTGTGTAGTCGTTTTCTTATCTGTGTTTGCTGTGCTTGGTATGATGATGATATGGGCGTATATCAAGGTGCGTTGTCCACTTTCGCGTGTTTCTCTCAACGTGTGCATCCGCCTATGTACTTCCCTGTATTAATGAGCTCACGTGTGGATTGGAATGGCCTAGGTCGTCTTTACTCCACCAGGTTCTGCGATCAAAGTGAGTTTTCTTATTATTTCAATACCACACCACACCCCGAACCCATTATCTGGAACACCCCTCCTCTCCCCATCTTTCAACCGCTTTTGGAGTCTCTTGCGTATCCCCCACCTCGTGTCTGTCGTTTCTCCCCACTCACCCCCTCGTGCAAAGCTCATGGTCTGCCAAATTGTGTTCGGCTTCCCTCTCTTCATGCGCACTCGCGCCCATGTTGTAACATTCTGCCCCATTTACGTCATCACCGTAATTTTGAGACAGGCAAAGTGCACCATCAGTTATGCTGGGTGTGTGTATGCGTCTGTTGGCACCCTCACCTGGGTTCGTGCAGCGGAAGCAACTTACGTTGCTTGCAACAACACGTTTGTGATGCCAGTCTGGGGCAGGGCACAACTACTTCCTATCATCCCTGCACGGACTCACATCTTGACGTCAGCCAGCGCGCACAGGCTCCATAGCGCACCCCTTTTTTCCTTCTCTTATCTCTCTTGACTCGTTTCTCCGATGATTCTGACGACGTGTTTGCCTTGATTGGTTTTTACAGTACGTTCAGAGGCAATCAGTCTCCGACACGGTTGGCGAAGAACTCCCATCCCTTGAAAATTCGACGTCCTACCAAGACATCCCACCAGCTCAAACATCACAACCACAACTCCCACAGCCGTCAGCGTCAGCGTTACCGTCTCAAATATCCCAGGGCTCGTCCACGCGCAGCATCCCTCCTTCCTCATCTTCTCTTACATCCCCATCTTATCCTTCTTCCCGCCCGAGCCGGACGCGCCAGCAGTCGCGCGGATCCAGCACTCTCCACTCATACACTTACTCCACCACTCAATCACAAGGGCCCATCACTCAACCCAGCGCCGAGAACAGCGTACACGCTGAATATGCTACCTTCCCGCCTCCTCCTGTAGAAAAGTATCCCAGGCCCAACTCCCAGCAACCTCAAGAGCAGGCGCGAGGGCGTGAGCCACCGGCGCTTCCTTCTCTACGAGAGGAACACCGGTTTTGTCGGAGGTGCGAGATCGTAAAGCCGCCGCGAACGCATCACTGTAGAGCATGTGGTATGGTGTGTCGTCGCTTGTTTGTTTTTGAAACGGGTAGGAGAACTGATGAGGGAGGTAACCCAGTGCGTGATGAAATACGATCATCATTGTCCCTGTGAGCGCGCCATCTTTCTTATGCTCGTTCGGTCGAGGGCTGACGGCGGGGTGGCTCAGGGATCGGCCAGTGTGTTGGTGCGCAGAACCAAAAGGTGAGTTTCATGACACCTGGCTTCCTTTGAATCTCGTTTTGAAGAAGGTTGGCTGACTTGTCGATGTGGTGGCGTCGACAGTTCTTCTTCGTGTTCGTGGTGTGGGCCGCACTGTTCTGCCTTTGGACGTTTTCCACGCTTGTAGCGCTCAACGCACGGGCCACCACGCGCACAGATAAAACTGTCGACCCGGAACATATCGTTGTCATTGTCTTGTACGTTCCGCTTCTAATCCTCCATCCCCGCGCGCGGAGTATCTCTTGATGGGAATTGCTACAGATCGGGACTGTTCTCGGTGTTCACTTCGGCCATGCTGATGACACACATTGTGCTCATCACCACGAACCAGACGACCGTTGAGCATGTCGCTGCGCGTGCAATGAAAGACCGTGAGAATGCGGTGCTGAATGAAATGCATTCTTTTTGGGCGTGCGCGTGCGTCCCTTTTACCGGTCCTATACTCGTACCTGGTGCTGATTCGAACTTGGGGATGGGGGGTGGTGGCGCCACAGGGCGAAGCGTCGCACACGGCAAGCGTGGGATGCCGAATGGGGTCGCATCGGTCTCGAGGGAAATCTGTGGTGGCTTGGCGATTTGCGTGCGCACTGGGAACAGGTCTTCGGCCCGCGTACGTGGACATGGCTCCGTGAGTCTTGCTTTTCTTCTTCTCTTCCTTTCTCCCCCTTCCTTATCTCCTCTCACGTCATATCTACTACGCATATACAGTTCCGATAGGGACGAGTAAGGATATTGGACTTGAATACCCAAGGAACCCGCGTTTTGACGCTGATGGGAGATGGATCCCACGTAAGCGATGGCCACCAGAGCTACAATGATTTACATGAGACGATACCCCCTTGGTCAAAAAGGGTTGGAGTACCATATGCAATAGGAAGACCTCATCGAGTTGCGCTTACATACGACTTTTTACATTCACGACTCCCATAGGACATGGCCGATGACGACGACAATAATGATCTGATCTGCTTTTTTTTCACCATAGCTGGGTGTACATATCTATACGACATGGCATGCGTGGACACAATATGCGACCTAAATGTTTTCTTTTTTTTTGGTGTAATCTTGTACCTACAGCATTTTGTATAAACTTTTCTATTTTCGAAAGAGGGAGACAGGTGCAACGCATGAACTGAGCCGTAAGTGGTAGTGATGAGCACATTCAAAGGATGCGTTGGTGCGCGCGACAGTACAACTGGTGGGTACCAACGCCCATGGAAAAGAGACAGCTCAACCGATATAAAAACGTGTGTACATGTTACAGTTACAAAAGGACCTTGAATCCACAAATTTTGTTTTGAATAATGTCCCTCTGTCACACCACACCCGGCATGACCCGATGGTGGCAGCGCAGCTACACACATGGCTCTTAATACTATCTACCTCAACACCAAAAAGACAACCAAACTCCAAAACAGTGTTTTGGAAAGGTTGTAAGGGGGGTTGTAAAGAAGCGGCACTTATCATGACCGACCATCCATGCCATGAAGGGCCCATCATGACTAATGGAGCTAGACAGAACCGGATAACTAGACGCACCTACCATGAATGTGAGAGGGTTAGATTAAACTTCTTTCGCGCCGCCAACTCCGAGTTTTTTTCAGGATCACAGATCAGGGGAGAAGAGTGAGACGCCTAGGCATCAAACAGGGGGCGGAAACAAACTCCTAGGGTGGCGTGTGTGTGTGTGTATGTGTGTGTGTGTGAATTCGGGCGTGCATGTGCACGCATGTGTGTGCGTGTGCGTGTGCGTGCGTGCGTGCGTGTGTGAGAGAGGGGGGGGAGAGTGTAACGATTTTGTATAGATTGGTTATGTATAGCTCAGGCAACCCGATAACCTCATGGCCTGTTCAAGATCAAGTCAGGCGAATGAGGGAGTGGGGGCTGTAACTCCCTCCCCCCCCCCTTCCCCATCATCAGTCAGTCGGTATCAATCGTGCGTCCGAGTTCTTTTTCTTTTCTTATTCGTTTCTTTGTCTTATGCGATGCGAAAAAATGTCGCTGCTGCCGATACCAACGGGACAGCACAGCACAGAACGGCTGTGCGACGTATATAGAAGTTAGGGTACCGGTAGTACAATGGTATTTATCATGAAACTCACCCGATCTCTGCTGCAGACGACGCGAGGAAAAATCTATGTGAGTCATCATTATATTTGGCATGTCCCACCTAATTCGGACGAGTTCAGAATTTTTTATTTTTTAATATTGATAGGTCTTACCCGTTGACAAACAGACAGGCAATGCGCTTTCAGGTCTTGAACTGAACCGCAAACCAGGAACAAAGTCAAAGCTTCGATGACCCGTTCTACGCCGAAAACCGTCAACGTTGATTAAGATCGTTTCCAAGTTCAAATTCAAGTTCCGTGTTAACCAAACTGCCCAAGCTGACTGGACTACATCAGCCATCTCCCTGATAGGCGACCCGCCGAAACGGGCAAGAAGGGACCCCTCGGAGGTACGGGACATGATGAACACACGTGCGAATGACGTCACGGGACGGGAAGCGGACTTAGTGCAAGTGTGGGCTGGGCTGGGCCGCCCCGCCTGCCAACAAGGTAATAGTACTAGTTGAGTCGGAAGGGGGGAGGAGAGGAAAGGAGAGGAGAGGAGAGGGGCGCATCGGTTCACCAGTTACTGTGGCCGCACAGCACTTCAACTTCCCCGGTATGGGGACGTGTCCGTCTTACCCTCCCCTTGCCCACAGCTAGCGGGTAGGGTTGAGTGGTCAGTCGTTCTTCGGATCCAACTATCCGATTTGAAGAAACGAGGCGCCGCTTCCCTCGCCACCTTCGTCATGAAAACCCTGTGATCGTGATCGTGATCAACCGTTGTCCGCCCGCCACCACCAAACTTGGAATCACCCAACGCCCACAGGACGCCACGTGCGACGCGAACACGCGACGCAAGCATATGTATCCACAACAGGGAAAGGAGCCAGCGCCACACAAAAGACCGTGCAAGCCCGCGAGAGGTGATTTACAGAAAAACACAAGTGCCTTGACATTCATGAACCTCTGACGCAGAAGCGATCGACAATTCCCCCACCCCAGGTCCTGCTGGCACATCCGAGAAAAAAATGTGATTATCGATCTCGATCGTGTTACGTAGCCCACTATGGAGGTGCCGCGGCGCGGCGCGTGCGTTGTCTTGTGTCTTGTCTTGTCTTGTCTTGTATAGGTGCGCGGCCCCGTATCGTCGAGGAGCGGCGCTGCCTATCTCGGTGTTTCCCGCATGGTCCTCTCTTCTTGTGGAGGCTTGCTTATCTCTCAATGATGAGTAGCTGCTCTTTGAGGACACGTATATAGATAGAGATCTAACGCGTCCGAAGGTTTCGGGTGACCAACACGGGATAAGGGAATATAAAAAGGCATCGGAGTTTGTCTTGGGTATGATTGGAAATTGGAAAGCAATGGTTGTATGGAATTGTTTATATCTGGCCCTGCAGGGGAGATACCACTGAGGCTGACTGATGGTATGGTCCCGCGGCCCTACGTCACAATCAAGCTCCTTCCTATCGGGTAGGTCTTGCACTGTGTTGAATTGATCGTATGGAGAGCAGCACTCAACCTGAGTCAAACGAGAGGAGGGATCTCCATGATCAGAAACTCCGGGTCTCTGGCCATGGAGACTTAAACGTGAGGGTGAAATTGGTGTCCTGTATACCATAGCCCGCGTGTCGGGCTGCATTTGTAACTTGGGCCTGGTCAAAATCTCTCTCACTGCCTTTTCCTTGACGATGAAGAGGTGAGTAGAATAATATGCTCTCCAGTTAGCGACGATGGTGGAAACTGATATAATATAGGGTGGCACAACAGCGGTCCACAGCGTGGGTTGGGAGCCGTTACGTCATTGTGCCTACCATCGATAACCATGGCGGCGGAGGCGCTTCCGGCGCGGCGGGGTCTCAGACGGACTGTAACGATAGAAGGGCGAACAGGGTGCAGATAGAACGACATTGCGAGATTAGGACGCTCGTTGGATCCGACGTCGCGATGCCTATCATTTTTTCTGTGTGATTCATGCAGCGGGAGGTGGCAGAGCTGTCACTTCATACTGGGTACATGGGACAGCACGGTGACTGCTTCACGGAGACCGCGCAAGGTGAGCGCCTGTCCAGAGAAGGTTTCAAGCTCATAAAAACAGGCTTAGCTGTAGCAATTACGGGGAGATAGAGTAGCGTTTTTCGGTCGGCGCAGAGGTACCTTGAAACTGACTCGCCATCTAGAGGAAAATGAATGAAAAGTTGTGTGCGAAGTCTAGAATCAAGCAGATCGTCTTGAACCCCAAAAAAATACAGCCGTACCGGTAGTGATTAACTCACATGTTCCGATTGGTTTAATATCGCGCGGAGAAAAGGCTTCCCCGCTGAGTCCTATTGATCTAGGCCGCTGTGCTACTGATATGAAAGAAAAGTGAGGAGGCGGAGACAGACTTTTTCATGTGAGAAAAAGAAAACGGATAAATCGATTTTGAGTGTTGTCATGTCAGAAATGACGATGGAGGAGAGGAGAGGAAAGGAAAGGAAGAGGAGACAAGAGGAGACAAGAGGAGACAACCCGTTGATGGTCCGCCCGGCTTCGGCTTGTGGATGACTGGGTAATTGGGTAAAAATAATATATATAATATAAAGGCACACTCCTCCCGGCCACACCTCTCGTCCGTCCGCCATCTTCTCTGTCCCGACAAGCCTTCGGACTGTACTAGCAACAACAACAACTGCATCCACAAACTTAACGCCTTCATCTTTGTAGCAAATAAGCAACTCATCATGGCACCCGTAGCGCTATCTCACCCTCACGACAACGGCTTTGCCCGGAACGCCAACGGCAAAAACAGCTCTGCGGTCACCCCCGTACCCGCCGAAGCACGGGTACCGCCAAAGTCCCTTGCACCTGTT
>WTXG01000335.1:0-35466 GCA_022496185.1 Multifurca ochricompacta | reverse complement strand
ATATCGCGGTAGTATACGCGCTATGACCGTAGAGCGGTTCGATGTTAAGGACACGTAAGGCTCGATCAATGTCGCTGGTGGTGAGTGTGTTACGGCGCGCGTGACGCATAAGCGAGATGCCTCCTTGAGACATGAGCAAAGAAAAGCGAGCCATGAAAGGAGTTATGACACCTCAATTACTTGGTGCACTCGATACTCTACATCACTAGCTAGGGCAGATGCGACAGCCTCGGGAAGGTTAGTGATCCAAGGGATTCCGCAACATCCTGAGGGATCCGGTCAAAAGCGGGTCTCGTGAGAAGAATGAATCACAGACCTTGACTGAATCAGCTTTATACAACCCTGTAGATGACCCTGAAGCCTTTGTCGTCTTTTGCTTTGTGCTCATTATCGGTTGGCTGTCACTCGCCTCGCAGTGAAAGTATCGGTGTGAGCGAAAGTGAGAAGTGAGAGAATGTCAGCTAAGCGCCCTAATTGTCGGCAAAACCCGACTGCGACGAACAATGAATAACGAACCATACCTTGACCTGGCCATTCTTTTGTTTGTACTCCTGGTTGGTTCTACTCAGTTGGCTATGACTATGGCTCGCAGTCAAAGCACATTCACAAGCAAATTTTTTATTGAGTGGTACAAGTACAATTGGTCCAAGGGTTTTCCGTTTTCACTCTTATATATCTTCTCCGATGCCGTTCTTGTCTTCAACCTTAGACGTGTTGGCATTACACCCCACTAGGCCTTCATATCGCTTTCCTACCCCTATATGATCAGAGATGTCTCGTGCACGTTGTAACCATTGTCTGTCATGCACGTCGCCATCGATGCCTCGCACAACCGATTTTTGCGATTGATTTCAATTGGCCCAGTACAGAACCGTCCAGGTCGTCCACTGATGTCACTGTGTTCAAGGATCAGAATTATCATCAATACTGATTTAAAAAACGTGTGTTATAGCTGCTGGTTGTAAGATACCTTCGGCAATCACTCCCTTGCTCGTACTCTCTCTCTGATCATGATCACCATAGAAATGTTAGTAACGTTGTTATACACACGCCTATTCGTGTTAAGTTGGGTTCTGCGACATTGCGATCGGTGGCGGCCCGGGTCGCATCAAATCCAAGAAGCCAAGAATCAGGAAATTTTCATTTTAGGTTGTTCGGAAGATTCACTGTTTAGTTTAATTGCTCGCTTCATCAATGCGCAGCAAGGGACCCCACTGAGGTCAATAAAATACTAGTTGCTAAGCCAGATGTGCTCTGGTCAGGTTGGTGGTTGCCCGTCTTCCGTTGCTCTCTGTGCACGTGACGTGGACGGACGGGCAGAAACGATTTGGATTGTGTTTGCGGTGCACCGCAAAACTTCACACACTCCAAATATTATCGTTACTATCGCTCTGCCATTGGCGTATCTCTCTGGCGTCCCCGCTCCTTGTGTTGTCCTGGAATGGAAATGGCCCATCTTTTGGCACATGAGGCTCGTCCCCACAAAGCTACCGAATCAAGCACTCGTGACCATGTCCTGTCCCCTGTTACCGACGACTTGGGATTTCTTTAAGCCACCCTGAAATTAGATCTGCTCCATGGCCCCTAGGTACCAACACCTCGTTGCTACTATCCAGGTCGTCGCTATGGCCTGTTGTCCTGCAGCTGTCTTGCCGGATGCCGACCCTGGAGCCCATATATATAAGGTGTTTTCGAGGGATACAGTTATTCCCCCGTTCCAGAGCAGGTCTCTAAGCTTGACGCTTTTAGCCCCGTCCCTTCCTTCATACAGTCCTTTTTGTTCAATCTTTCTTTCATTTCGTCCGTTGCATTGCTGGCATGGCGGCAAAACTTCTTTCCTTATATCTTCTTGCCGTAGCAGGTCTCGTGGTGGTTGGAGCGGGTACGTCTCCCTATTTTTATCTTTTTATTTATTTCCACATCTATCGGCGCGTTGACTCACTCGGTGGAGGACAGCCTCTGAATGTTCTCAGCCGAACAATGCTCAGTGCAATGCAGGCCAGAAGAACGTCGCTTCCGGACTCCAGCAGACGAGCGCAGCCCTCACAAAGCTTGCTGCTCAGATGAAACTCGGGTTCGTCCAATATATCAACTGCGTTCGGAAACGGAAACTGAAGAGACTTCAGGAACTCGAACGTTACTTCGAGTATTTGCAAGTCCCTAGCGGATAATTCCAAGTCCCTCGCAAACAATACCAAGTCACTTTCTGGTAACAATACTTCAGTATGTAACTCTTTTTTGCAGAGCGTCACGTCCTGCTCACCAGGAATGCGTTTGTTTAAGGCCGAAGGGAACGCTAAGAACGATAAAAGGGCAAGAAAGCGAAACAGTCACAGTCATCTACCTCTTACAAGGTGGATAATGCGGACGCTGCCAAGCAAGAGTCCAAGATCAATAACCAAAAAGTGGGCAACTCTACGGAGGCGGCCAAGAACTCCACTTCCTCCGGCAATGGGGGTGCGTCCGTCGATGGTGCGAAAGCTGCTAAAGCTGCTAAGCAAGAGCTCAAGATCGACAATAAGCAAGTGGGCAACTCTACTGCGGCCAAGAACGCCACGCTTATCAAGGACCACAATAAGAACAACAAAGCGTCGCATGCCAACTCCACCAATCTGTCCTTGAATAACGGCACAGACGTCTCGGCCAACTCCACCAATCTGTCTTTGAATAACGGCACAGACGTCTCGGCCAACTCCACCAACTTGTCCTTGAATAATAGTGCAGACGTCTCGGCCAACTCCACCAACCTGTCCTTGAACAACAGCACAGACATCTCGGCCAACTCCACCAACTTGTCCTTGAACAACAGCACAGACGTCTCGTCCAACTCCACCAATCTGTCCTTGAATAACGGCACAGACGTCTCGTCCAACTCCACTAATCTGTCCTTGAATAATGGTACAGACGCCTCGGCCAACTGCTCGCCGAGCGAGGCAGTGAAAGTCGTAGGGAAAGCGCAGGCTCACATTAAGAAGGCGGAGAAGGCTCTCACCGCACTCAAGTCAGGTAACAAGTCGGCAAACGCGAATCATGTCAGCGGGAACGTCACACTCGCTATGCATGAGTTGAAGACCTTGAATTCGTATGTGCACTTCCCCCTTTTTTTAAAAAACTTGGAACTCAAAAAATATCTTCGCGCTCAGGTCCAATGCGAAGATCCGGTCAATGTTAAGTCAGACGTTGTCGACTATCAACTCTGTAGCGAAGGCAGGGAAGACATTGGAGCAAAACTGTGTTGGCGCTTGATTGATTCCACTTTTTTTTTGTTTTTTATCCACTGCATTGTTTGTAGACAAAGTTCATGCACTCGGCGAATTGTAAGAATCAAAAGGGCGACGGAAGGATTTTTCCATATGGCCTCGTGTGTGCGGCCGCCGCGGGTATTTTCTCCTGCCCGCTTCTGAATTTCGACTATGTCCTGCGATTACGCCCGAGAGTGGCTACGTACCGAATGAATTTCCGTTCGATCAAGTTACGAGACGCATAAGCATTTACCATCCCCCCCAGGCTCTCATAAACGAACTTTCTTTCTTTACGACTTTCGTTGTAAATATGGCCTACGTGTGGACGCGTGGCCCCCCTTTTTGCACCGTGCACCTAAGCAGAGAGGTACTCCATCCCAAACTACTCGGCGGGCGAACGCCAGTTCTTCAAAGACTGGGAAAAATCCTCGTATGCATAGGTGCCTTATTAAAATTTTTTGCTGAGCCATCATCACCCTTCGCTTCGGTTGTCTCCAAGACTTACGTTTACTCTCCCACAGGCGTCAGTTTACCCTTACAATCAAGATCAAGTGGTATCCGTATCAATGGGCTAGGCGCAATGCATCTCATCTCAGATGACGGATATATCAATGTCTCCACGTGTGTAAATCCTTAGGTCCTAATAAAACGTGAAGGAGGGACACCTACCAGTGATAGTGATTGAGTCCGATTATTATTGGTGCAAGGTTCTGCTCGTCCGCTGCTTAGACCTCAAGCCTAAATGAGCGCCAAAAGAGAATCACTCCTCTGAGAACCCACGTGAATCTTGAAATTCTGTTATCTCTATGTGAAGAAGCCAACCCCGCACCGCATGGTTGCACAAGGAAATCGGATCCTCGGCCAAAGAAAATCACACCCTCTGATACCTCCGGCACCCTCCTACCCCCACTAGTGGGACCCTGCCAGCTTGAATGTATTATTTTCTTTCTTAACGAGTGGTAAGGGATTCGCGTTCAACATCATCACTTGTCCCTCGGTGGCCGAGGCCGAGCCATAAGCGTATCAGCTAGTATGGAATGCCACGCGCAACATCTCATGTTCGCGGGTCCCACTTCTGCCACCTACAAACTTATTCTTTCGTCGGTTTCTCCTTCCTGAACACTCAACCGTTTGCATTTGCAAAGGATGCTAATGACGCGTGTGGACTCCGAGTAGTGATGTTCCGGCCCGGCTTGGCCCAAAAGCCGCGGCTTTGGCTCGGCCTGAGGTGGCTCCAGCTTTCCTAAAGTCTGGGCCAAGCCAAAGCCACCACAGATGGCTTGGCCCTGGCCCGGCTTGGCCAAGCTGCAGCTTTTGGCAGAGAAAGTACATATTTTATGATGTTGAACTAAGTAGTTTTTTTTTCCTTTTTTTGAAATCAAGTTTTGAGACAAGTGCCAGCCATGCAGGCCTGAGTGCACAGATGAGATGTGCCATTGTGCAAGCTCACACGCACTGGGGCCACAGTCATATCTTGTCTTTATTGTTGTTAAATAGTCTTACTATATATTCCTTACAATGTATCTCTTGTTACAATGTCCTATTAGTAAAGTACTTGTTAATACTTTTAAAGGTGGCTCAAATCGCCTTGAATTATCATTGAAGTTATCCCAAAGACGCTCCCTCTCCTGCTCACATTCTAAGTCATTCCAACTCATTGGTATCCTTCTTTCAAAATACTAGCTCTGCGACACCACTGAACTTGCCCATGAACCCCGCATCCAAGTTGCATTGACACTATCGGTGTCCATCCCTGAGCCATCATCTTCATCCTCCATCAGCATATCATTCCAACCCTCAGCATCAAACCCTTCTTCAGACCCTTCTCCACCATCATTGCCTGTTGAACACAGGACGTGTTCGGTGATGCTTCAGGCATCAGGAGATTAGATTAGTTACTTAGTGACTAGATTAGATATCAGAGTTTCGGACTATTTACCATATTTTATTACTTTCTTTCTCAATTCCACAGTAGCTGACTGATGTACCTTAGTAATGATGTACAAGCATGTGATTCCTTACTGGCCAATGGCCTTAGTCCCTCTTGTTTATTGTTTGGACTTTGTCCGGCACTTGTGGACTTATTCCCAGTGCACAGACCATCCCTTGGAAGTGTATATAAGGGCGTCTGTTTCATCTTCTACACTTCAGAGTTTTCTTCACTCTGAAGTGTAAGTCCTATCTCTTCTACTTACTACCTTACCTTTGACTAACCGTCTCCTGTAGATAACTTGTCTTTCTAGGTGTGTAGTATAGTAATATAGTTTTCTTCACCTCTGAAGTATGACTTGTCTTTAGCCTTACCTGCTAACACACAGTCAGTATGCTGCACATCATGCCTGTTCTACATTGCCATCCTCCTCATCTTCACCATCTGGGTTGATATCTGCTTCAAGAATTGAGGAAGGAGCTGGTTCCCAAAAGAGTAGATCAGTCGTATTGCACATTTGACACCCTGCAGGGCTCGACAATATCTCCTTTGAGTCAGTTTTGATGTTTGGTGATTGTAATGCCACCCTGTGAGAATGCGCGTTCACTTGACACAGAAAGACATGATCAATAGATAGTTGTGAGCTAGTGAAGCCCATGCAGGATGATAGCGAGAGCAATTGACCTGAGAAACTTTCATGATAAGACATCTGAATCTTGAGCCATGAGGTACAACCACTCACCCCCCACCATTTAATTGCGACAGCAGCCATCCGGTACCTGCTCGCTAACATCCATGTATGCATCAAATGCCAAGACCATGGCTGGTCAGGGTCCTCTGAAACACCAGGGTGTGAATTAGTATTATCATCTTCATCGTCACTAAGTTTGCAAGTAATGTGCAAATCCCTTTTGGTCTTCTTTGATGTCGCAGATTCCTGGGGATCAAATCCAGACCCAGTAGCAGATATCATTCTTGAACTAAAACATGATGAGTATGCAAAGTAACAATGAGAAAATGTTTCGCTTACCTTCTTCAACACATTTCATGACATCATGCTGAAGTTTGGTTGACCAGTGCTTCTTGAAATATGACATTTTCTCCTTTGGATTGAGGACTAATAGAGCATCAGGAGTGTCATTGGCATGAATAATGACAACATACTCATTGCCAATTGTAGGCTGGTGAGTATGTTGTCTTCTCATAATACTCATTGATCTTCATATAGGTGGCCTCAAGGCCAGAAAAATCGCTTGTACTTTGGATGTTCAGCACGAGATGACCATGCCCTATGAAGTGCTTCAAGGGGTATGGCTAGGTGGAGGGTTGATGCTCGCTCAGATGAAAAGGCTTGTTGTGCATTATTGGCGTGCTGGTAACATTGTCTCATATTTGAATAGGGAGAGCATGAGATACACATACTGCTAGTAAACCAATAAACATATTGATGCACTGCCATTCATCACTGTCTAGCTTAAGTGCACAGATCTTGTCATGCTTTGCAGGATCAGTCTCTTCCCAATGGAGTTCATCAACAAAAGTGTCAATGGACTGTAAAAAATTGGATATAAAATTATCAATGGTGGAGAAAATTGTGTGTGCTCACTGTTTTATGTCATTCAGCCCTGTCTAGCATTAGATATGTTGAAGACCATTGGACTTTTCATGTCAACGATAAGTTGGACAGGTCTTGCAATACTGGCCTTCAACTGAATGGTTCTCCACATTGCTTTTCACTTTGATGATGACCATTCCTTTATTACAATCAGCTTTCATGCTTCAATTTAAACAACCTGATACATACTTTGACTGCAATTGCCCTGACTAACCCCACCTCATTGTGACTTGCTGGAACATGTGCTTCAGGGTCCTTTGGGTCAAAATGTGGAGACTCACTGTATGTGGATATGAGTGCCTGAGTTGCCAAGTTGATGACATGTGCAAGACAGCTCCAGAGCATCATTAATCACTGAAAATTGGACATTGCAAAACACTCACTTGATTTTCTGCTTTCGCCAATTGTATTTTTTGCCAGTTATGGCCCTCAAACACACAGCCACTTCCTGCATCATCGTAGAATTGCTAGATGCATTATCACATGTAATGTGACCAATCTGTAATCTATCAGTGAGTGCGAGGTCACATATGATATGTATCATGACACCAGCTAGCCTACCTTGTGGGTGACGCCCACCCATTTGATAACTTTAAACAGGGCTTGACCCAGCTGCTCACCATTGTGAGCATTGTTAACTTGTGTGAAGCCAAGAAGGCCGCTCTTGAGCTCCCACTGTGTTGGTGTTGTTTCCTCAATCCAGTGACCAGTAACTGCAAAATAGCCATCTGTGTTTTCTGCTTGCCATGCATCACATGTGAGATTGATTTCCCCAGTGACCATTGGACCCTACACAATATAAGAAGGTAGACTTATCATCTAAGACATGTACTTACATTAAGCTGTGCCTTCAACTTCGTCAGATGGTCCTTGAATGTCTGTATGATTTCAGCCCATGTCGACTTTCAGCCTGGGACTTTCACACCATTTGTGGCACATGCAGCAATATTGATCATTTCTTTAAATTTTGGATGTTTGAGGGCCTGTATTGGCTACAAATAGAAACAGTCATATTAAATGAGGACAAAACTCAAAGAGCCTAGCTTACCTGATCACTTGTGACCAGCCATTCATTGCAGCTGATGAAAGTCTTGTTGGTATATGGAATAACTTGCTCTGTGAGTTTCTTCTCCTGAAGGTCATGGTCCAGGACTGGGTTACAAGTTCAGCAGCCACTTTGTGCTTTTGATATCACCCAGTAGTTTGGATTCATACATAGCGCCTTGAGCCCATTTCTGGTATATTCCCTATAGAATAACTATAATAAGACACAGTGGAGAGTAATAGCAGTAGACTTACTGAGTGGTGCACCTCCAGATGGCGGCATAATGTTGTAACCTCATTAACAAGGCTCTTTTTGTCTCTGCAAGAATTGATTTCATTCAGGAACATAAAAAAATGAAGTACAGTAGCCCACAAAACTGTTCCAATGTTTGGCCATCCTGAAGAGATTGACCTACCACACAATGAGAATAATTTCCAAAATTAGTAGAAATTAGTAGATGATAGTGTAGCATCTAAGCTTCAATCAGAGCCTATACTAATGTCAATTGAGTCAGTGGTTCATGATATATAAAATGATTTGTGAGGCATTATCATTGGAACAGTTTTGTGGCCAACATGTGAGATGACAAACCAGTATCTGGTGGTCATGGGAATGCATTGACAGTCATGTGACAATGTTTAATAAGTTGAACCACACCAAAATCATCAACAACACTTGCTTCTTACCATGCATGCCCTCTCTGCTGCCAAAAGGACTCACATCATCTCCCTCCTCACTTCAGGCAAATCTGCCCATAAAGTGTCAACTATGACTGGCCATGGCACTATTATCATCTCAAGATGGGTCATAAATACTGCCCTTACCATCCCAAGTCAAATGGAGGGAGACCAAGGAAGCTGACAGAGAGAAATGCTCAGCATGCTGTTTGCCTTATCTCCTCTGGCAGGGCAGACACAGATGTGGAAGTGACTAGAGCACTTCAGAAGTTGTTAATGGGTTCCTCTATCAACATACATGCCCATCCATCCCCATCAAATTTTCAAGCCATACCTGGCCCTCCCATATCATACACCCCATTCCATCATACAGTAACCACAAACCATTCCAATGTTTAACCATCCTGAAGAGATTGACCAACCACACCATAAGAATAATTTCCAAAATTAGTAGAAATTGGTAGATGATATTGTATCATCTAAGTGTCACTTAGAGCCTATACTGATGTCAATTGAGTCAGTGGTTCATGATATATAAAATGTTTTGTGTAGCAATGTCATTGGATTGGTTTTGTGGCCTATTGCACTTATGATGGAATGGGGGTGTATGATATGGGAGGGCCAGGTATGGCTTGAAAATTTGATGGGAGGATGGATGGGCATTGTATGTTGATAGAGGAACCCATTAACAACTTCTGAGTGCTCTAGTCACTTCCACTCTGTGTCTGCCCTGCCAGAGGAGATAAGGCAAACAGCATGCTGAGCATTTCTCTCTGTCAGCTTCCTTGGTCTCCCTCCATTTGACTTGGGATGGTAAGGGCAGTATTTATGACCCATCTTGAGATGATAATAGTGCCATGGCCAGTCATAGTTGACACTTTATGGGCAGATTTGCCTGAAGTGAGGAGGGAGATGATGTGAGTCCTTTTGGCAGCAGAGAGGGCATGCATGGTAAGAAGCAAGTGTTGTTGATGATTATTTGGTGTGTGTTCAACTTATTAAACTTGTCACATGACTGTCAATGCATTCCCATGACCACCAGATACTGGTTTTGTCATCTCACATGTTGGCCACAAAACTGTTCCAATGATAATGCCTCACAAATCATTTTATATATCATGAACCACTGACTCAATTGACATTAGTATAGGCTCTGATTGAAGCTTAGATGCTACACTATCATCTACTAATTTCTACTAATTTTGGAAATTATTCTCATTGTGTGGTAGGTCAATCTCTTCAGGATGGCCAAACATTGGAACAGTTTTGTGGGCTACTGTATATTCTACACCAATGGAGGAATGGATGTAGCTGGATGTATGAAGAAAGATGGCCTGTCTACGGGGCTCTGGTCTATTTAGAAGAAAGGTATACAGGACACCTTCATCACACGATGACCAATGAGCAGCTTGGGCACCTGGCTGCGAGGACTCTCGCGCCTTTGCAATTGACGAGGTGCTGAATGATATGCGCCTTCCGCATCTCAAAGCCGAGGTGATGAGACTGCAGAAGAATTTGACATTGTGCATGACACTCAATAAACAGTACAAGGAGCATGCAAAGATGATGGCAAGGCTGACTAATGGGATGTTCCAAGTTGAACAGGAGTTGGTGGAGATCAGAAAAAGGCTGGAGATAGGAGATGCATACCAGACCATCGCTGAATGGTACGCAGACACATATGCACGACCCCTTCCCCACGATCATTAGGGGCCGCCCTGAGGCTGATACCAAACCAGTTCGAAATGCCATTTATGCATGAGAACCCTCGCAGAGAGACATGTTGTGATGCAACAGTAAGTACCACATTAGCTGGAACTGTCCCCTCAATCGCAAGTGGTGCTGGCACTGTTGCAGCAACCTCCACTGGAGCCGGTTTTGTATTTTCTGCGCGTGTGGGAGTCACCCTGACGATCATCAATCTGTCGGGGTGGTGCAGCAAGTGCCTCCGCCACAACTCTGGACACCGCGAGCTGGACTGTCCGATCCACGATCTGTGCTGCCTATGTGGTCAACGCAGCCCATATGGGTTCCTCCGCACCCACCAATGTCCGCAGGACTCAGAAAGGAGAATTACATGTTGGATGATTGTAATGTAGCTGACGATTACCTGGACTTGTGCAGGATGATGACAGTATGAGTTGTTTCTAGCTGGGTCTGCTAGAACCAGAAGAGGGGGTGATGTTACAATCCTGCTGAGCAACCCCATTTTCTTCCCTCCCAATAGCGACCCATCTTTACCACCTACTCTGCACTTCATGATCATCTCCATCCTGGGACCATCACGTGCCTTACTCCATCCCTGTGACTTGCTTTGGACTTGTTGATGCACTGTATACCTATGTTTGATCCCTTATCTCTTATCTCGTTATCTCTTTATCTTTACGTTCAGACACTTACTTAATACCCTATCAGAAGCCAGGCTTATGCCATCCGCTTCTGTATATTTGGGCCCACTTGACTCCGCTCGTTATCTATAGATGCCCATTTGATTACGTATATAAGTCCGCTGTAGCTACACTGTAGACCTCAGACTCAACTTATTGAATACATCGGTGTTTGTCTTCTGGACTTCCCCTTGAAACCTTTAAACCGATTGTCTCAGTGCTTTTGGCACTTTCCGCTCAACATCGTCACTAGGGAACAGCTCCTTTGACTTTGACTCATCCATTCGAACTCCAAGAGGTCCTATTGACCTCTTATCTGAACGAATGTACAAAGCTGTCACACAAGTCGTGCAGAACGTCTCACACCGGACGTAACAAAGAGAGTTGTGAAAGACGGGTGGATGTGCCATGACTTAGGGAGTTCAAGCTTGCAGTTAACAGGGCCAGAGTGTATGACTTTAAAAGGACCATGGCATCAGGGGCTGAGTTTGGCTTTGGGGTGAGTGGTGCATATATTTTCCCTTCAACCAAACCAGCTCTCCTGTTTTGAAAGCATGGAGGGGTCCATCTGGTCTCAACTGTTTCATGAGTTCTGCAGCTACCTGGAGGGCAGCAGCTACTTCACTATGGATAGTTTCTAGGGTGTGGAGTCTTTCTTCAACTGACAGGATGGGGGTGGCAAATGGAGTGGGGGAATAAACTCTGGTTGGAAGCCATACCAGATTTCAAAGGGAGATCTTTTAGTAGCACTGTGAGTTCTAGCATTGTGGGCAAACTCCATAAAGGGGAAGTTCTGCCCAGTCATCTTGTTGGAAGTTGCAAAAGACACGGAGGTATTGTTCTAGTTCTTGGTTGACCCATTCAGTCTCTCCATCAGTCTGGGGGTGATAGGCAGTGCTCAAGGATGATTGTACTCCTAGCTTGCTCCACATTTCCTTCATGACTTTGGATGCAAACTGGGGGCCTTGATCAGAGATGACTTGGTCTGGGAGGCCAGTGCGTCTCCATACATGTTCAAGGAATAGTTTGGAGGTTTCCGGAGCAGTGATATCTTTGGTGCAAGGAACAATGACAGTGGCTTTACTGAACTGGTCCACTACCACAAATAGGGAGTCATATGACTGAGACAGGGGTAGTCTGTGATGAAGTCCATGGTGATTGTTCCCCATACTCAAGTTGGAACTTGATTGGGTTGCAAAGGGATGGGTAGTCAAGGTTGAACTTTGGTTTCTTGGCAGGTGGCACATCCATCCACATATTCTTTGACAAAGGAGGACATTCTGGCCACCAAAATTCTCGTGATACTAGTTATAGGTCTTCCATCTGCTGGATGTCCTGTGGCAATGGAATCATGGTGTAACTTTACAATGTCTCTTCATAGTTCTTGGGACTTGGGGATGTAGACTTGGCCTTTATGTAGGATTAGGCCATTTTCTAGGTTCCAGTCCCCAGTCCTTTGGCGAGGGAGCGTGGCCCGTTGTGCAAGATGGTGGTCAGGGCTTGGGTGACTTCATTGTCATGGTCTTGGCAGTCTTTGATTCTGTGGTGTAGAGTGGAGTCATGAGTTGTTGTGATGTGGTTTTCATGGCCGAATGCAAAAAATTAGAGTCCAGGAGTATGCGCTCATCATTGTCATGCTCTATCCCTCTTTATGGTCTGGATGCCGGGACAGAGCATCAGATTTGTTGAAGGAGCCAGGTTTGTGAACAATGGTGAAGTTGTATTGAGACAGTTCAAGGGCCCATCATGCCTGGCGGCGGGAGAGCTTCTCTTGGAGCAGAAGTAAGTCAGGTTGTTGTGGTCAGTCCACACCTCAAAGGGAAGGGCTGCGCCTAGTGATTGTCAAGGGTTTTCATACCACGCGGGTAAGCGCCACAGGTTTTGCCGGGTACGGGTACGGGTATAGGCTCCAACCCGTGGAAACCTGTACCCGCGCGGCGGGTTTGGCGGGTATAGGCGCAATCATGCATTGACAAGATCAGTAGAAATTCTAAGATAAAACACATCTGCAGCCACAAAAAAAAGATCTCGTCTGATGTATGCTATAGGGTATCTTTAAATATGTTCTAGTATTATCATATGAAATATCAAAGCAGATCAATGGTGCGATGTAAAATAAAGTGTTATCAGTGATCCACTTCTTGAAATCATGATGCACCTGTTTATCAACGCGCGACCAATTCTGCGGTCTGGCACTATCTAAAATACTCTCTAGACTACTTTAGACTATAATATAATCAAATTATTAAATTAGTTTACTGAAACAAGGCCCGCGTGTATCTACAAGCTGCATGGGCAGTGACTACATTGCATCGCATGGTGGTCTGACCTCCTTCCTATTAAGGAAGGTTGACTTAAAGCACCAGGACAGTCGCACTTGTATGAAATGAAAGCAGAATAATAAATAATAATGTAAATAAAGGATCCTTTTATCTTCTGAACATAAACACAACAATTTGAGGGATCTTGAGTAGCCATTAAATGAACGCGTTGTGTCCAAGTGCGTATCTCCTTGACCGGGATTCCCGGGCCGGATGTCCAAAATGCCGATGCAAGTAAAGAATTGCACGCATTTCATTTCATGGTAACCCAGGTATCAAAACAATTATCCAGGGGTTACCTGCAAATTGCTATGTTGGTCATCAAATTATTTTGCATTCTGTGTGGTCTGACAGGCTTTTCATCATGTTCTATAACATCCTATCTAATCATCTCTGTATACTGTATTTTAGTTGTGCTTGTAATAAAATTGAAAGCAGAATAATAAAATAAAAATGGAATAATGAATTATCTTAATCTTCTGAACATAAAATAAGAGTCATTGAGGGATCTTAAGCAGCACAAATAACGCGTTGTGTATCTTCTTGGTCCGGGAAGGCCCGGGCCAGGTATCCAAAATGCGCGATGCAAGTAAAGAACTTGCACGCGTTTTCATGGTGACCCGCGGTAACCCGCGGGTTACCCGTACCCATAGTGATGGGTATGGTACGGGTACGGGTACCAATGAGGATACCCAGGGTTACCCCTGCCAATCACTAGCTGCGCCCTCAAGTAGTGTCTCCAGGTGTCCAGAGCACGAACAATGGCAAGAAGTTCTTTGTCATGGATGTCATAGTTGCGTTCAGCATCCAGCATGGACTTGGATAGGAAGGCAAGGGGATGGTAGCGATTGAGTTCATCAGGTTGTTCAAGGATAGCACCAATAGCAAAGTCACTGGCATCAGTGATGACACGGAAAGCTTTAGTATGGTCAGGGAGGGCAGGACAGGGGCAGTGGTGAAGGCATTCTTTAGGGTGGAAAAGGCAAGGTCATGGTCAGAAGTCCAGAGGAAGGGGTTCTTTCTTGGTGAGATCGTGGAGGGGGCGGGCAATGAGGGAGAAATCTTGATAAACGTCGGTAGAAGTTGCAGAATCCAAGGAAGGCTTGGAGTTGTTTTAGGGTGGTGGGGGAGGCCATTTCGTAATACCCTCTAATTTAGCAGGGTCCATCTGGACACGGCCAGCTGTGATGACTAGGCCAAGATAGTCAATGGTTGTCTGAGCAAAGGTACACTTCTCCGGCTTTAGATATAAGTCAAACTGTTGGAGAGCTGGAGGACTTGGTGAGTGAGTGTTCTGTGGTGTTCCATGGAGTCTGTAAATATTAAGATGTCATCCATATAGATGACAACATGGTCGGTGGCAAGGAGATCTTCAAAGGCTCGATTCATGAAGGCTTGGAATGTGGCAGGGGAGTTACAGAGTCCAAAGAACATGACAAGGGGTTCAAAGAGACCTCGGTTGGTCTTAAAGGCAGCTTTCCATTCATCTCCTTCTTTGATACGGATATTGTTATATCCCCAGCGGATATCAAACTTGGTGAAGTAGCGAGCATGGTGAAGTTTGTCAATGAGTTCTGGATCAAGGGTAGGGGGTAAGCATTCTTTACTGTGATTTCATTCAAGGCTCGATAATCTTGGACAGGACGTAGTTTTCCATCCTTCTTTTTTACAAAGAAGAAGGGGCTAGCAATGGGGGACTTAGATTCTCTGATATATCCCTTGGCAAGATGATCATTTAAGAAAACGTCCAGGGCTTTCTGTTCTTCAGGGGTGAGCTTGTAGATGCGCAGTCACGCACTTTGGCATCTGGTTTGAGTTCTATGGCATGGTCCCATGGTTGGTGCTGTGGCAAACGTTGAGAGGCTTTCTCTTCAAAGACAGATCGGTATGCAAGGTATTCAGGAGGGAGTTGGTCTTCTAAGGATGTAGGGGTCTTTACTTGATCTGCAGCAATCTGAGTGGACATGGTGGTCTTGGCACGGATATGGACAATGAATTTGGGAGGCACTTCTTCTGGGGTAATCATGGGGTGATCTGTGATTAGGGCTGCAAAGATTTCTGCTGCTGCTATGAGTGTTTGGTCCGTCAGGGGTTGTACTGTGATTGTAGACAGAGCAGGGCAAGAGGGGTGTGTCGAAGTAAAGGTCAGAGGGGTCATGGTAAGGGTGCAGGATGTGGGGCAATGCTTCAAGGTCAGGGTGTCATCTTTCCAGTTTACTTCTGGGTTGTGGCAACGTAGCCAGTCAGTTCCTAAGATAATGTCATGGTCCCCTATATTAGTAACATAGAACTCTGCAAGTTCTTCATGGTATTGGTCTTGGAGGGGTAGTCGTAGGATTTGGGTTGTGGTGTAGTAAATGGCTCCATTAGCGTTACTAGTTCCATCCACATTTTTGACTCGGAGAGGCTTGGCAAGGGTGCTCAAGGTTAGGTGATGTGCTTTGGCATAGTCTTGGTGGATTATTAATCCTTCTGCCCCACTATCTATTAGGGCACGCGCACTGATTTTCTTCCTAGTGTTTCGTCCAATGAGTTCTGCTTTGAGCACAATAGAAGGTGATCTAGCATTTCTAGTCACTAACAAGGATACATGCTCAAAACCAAGGTTATCTAGGACCGCAGAGCGGCTCGTACAAGGAACACTGGGGTTACAAGAAGTCCTCACAGACAGTGCAGCTGTAGGACGTGTTAAAAATCCGAAGGTCCATCTTCGTCCATCATGTATGGTACTGGATCTTCATAGCTCTTGGTGGCAGATACTGAGAGGTAGTCAGGGGGGGGTCGTGGTGCTTGGGGGGGTGCTTCTTCTGATGCCAGGGCTCTTACTGGGGTAGGGCGAGGAGGTCCTTGACCTTGGATGGCCCTGGTCTTGCTGCGGCATTGATTGGCGATGTGATTAGGCTTCCCACAATAGAAGCAAAGCTTATTTTCTCGTCGATACTTCTTTTCTTCTGGGGTTAACTTGGTAGTGCGTGGAGGGGTGTTAGGGTTTCTGGGCTGGGGAGAGGCAACAAAGTTGACTTGGGCTTCTGGGTTATCAGTGGTAGCTTCTCCAACACGCAGATGGAGAGGCCGAGGTTTGGTGGTCTTGCCATAGAGCTGCCATGCTGCATCAAACTCTCTGGCCTTAGTGACAAGATCACGGAGTGTGGTGGGCTGGGGGGATAGTCCAAGGAGCTTCTGTCCTAGACCTTGGTTGATCATGCTTCGGAAGGCATAGATCTTGGTGTTTTCATCCACTGTAGCACGAGTAGCATGGGTGGACCACTCTTGGTACCAGTCATTGAAGGGGCGAGTGCCTTGGCGAATTTCATACATGGCTTTGGTGGACAGGAGGCGACTCTCTACTGGAATGAACTGTTTTTCAAAGTCAATTCTGAAGCGGTCCCAAGTCCCAAAGGAAGGGGGGTTGGCTTGGAGTGCAGTGTTGGTGCGGTCTCTGGCCCATTCGCCTGCTGGTGTATCAAGTTTAAAGTGGGTGAGGGCTGCAGAGACTCGTCTACTCTCATCAGTGAAGGCACCCTCATTCAGGTAGTAGTAGTTGGCTAGTTGGGACCAGAAACGTTCTGCTTTAGAAGCTTGACCATCAAAAGATTCTGGGGGTGCTCCCAGGATCTTTCCACTGGAGGTGGCAGTAGTACTCATGATATTCAGAGGTGTTGGTGTCTTTGGGGGGTGTGAAGCAATGGCAGTGGTTGTGGAGGCAAGGGATATGGATGGGAGAGTAGGGGGGGTTCTGAGGGTGATAGCACGAAGGGATTGCTCTACGGCTTCAAGGGACTGAGATACTTCTTCTTCGTCTGAGGTGATGGAAGCAACTGGGAATTGGACACGGTGGTTATTAAGATAGACCCACGCTGTATGGGTGTCAGACCAACGGACTTCCTTTCCGTTGTATGTTCCGTAGAATGTGTGGAGGTCAAGGTTGCTGATGAGGTCAATGTTGGGGAAATTACTGAGATATTCGTTTACAGGAAGGATGCGGCTGTCTCGAAGGCGTTTCCAGTCGTGTCCAAGAGTCTGAGTGTAGTAGTTGTCTCCTTTCCAGGTAGCAACAAAAGTACGGTCGTCGTAGTCAAAAATAGGGTGGGTGAATCCAAAGGGGACCTGAGCTAATTCTTCAGCAGTAAGAGGTCGTTCTGAGGTCATTCAGAGCGGGTGCTAAGGCGGTATGTAGTCCACCCTTGGGCGTTCCAGGCGTAGTAAACTTGATAGGCTGGGCGAAGGACAGCACGGTCTAGACGATAGTTGCGGATGTTTCTATGGATCCAGTAATATTCTTCAACTATTCCTGGGGCAGAGATAACAATGCGAAGTCGCCAAAGGAGATTTTCAAAGTATAGGGGGTCTGTGGTGATACGATTAGCTTCACTCAGGGGATGGTAGACGTCTAGGTGATTGGCTCTTTGAGTTGCAAGCTGAGCAGAACAATGAAGGTGAAATTCTCGTAGTTCACTAGGATTTCGAGTGGGTAGCGTCCTAGAGACAAAGATATCTGTGGCAGGATAGATGTGGTTGACTTGATGGACAATGGAAGGGGATCGGGACCGAGACTGATCAGATTCTACTACTGGGAGGTTCAAGAAGGGTGTCGATGTCGAGGCAAGCTGGGTGGACGTTGGTGGGATGGGGGAGTAGTTTAGATGAGCGAGGAAGGGTTCTGGGACAGGGGGAATTGGTCGTTCTGGCGGTGGTGCACTAGGGCTGGGGTGGGTTTGTGCTCTTTGTCTTCTAGAGGTGTGATGGGGGGCAGGTGTGGCAGGGGTGTCGTTGCTACTGCGTCTTCTAGGATTTCTTCTTCTGTCTTGGGGGGAGTTGGACTGACTTCTTCTGTGTTGGGACGCCAGGTTGATAGCCCAGTCAGTAATACTAGCCACAATGCAAAGGAGTCTTTTATTTCTTTTTCCCTACTTAGATCGAGTAATGCGAGGGTAAGTATGTATCAAAGGCTGAAGGCCTCCACAATACTATGCCTGGGGGGTAGGGGGAGTATCTGGACGAAAGTTACAGGTACAGAGGTCAATATCACAGAGGCAGCGTTGTCTGGATACAGGGGAGCTTTCTTCAAAGTCAGAGGTGTTTTCTGTGGGGGTCTCGAGATCAGACCAAGTGGTAGTGTTACCAATTAAGGCTGTCTGGGTCTGGGTGAGGCGTTCTTCTTCTTGGGTGACTGCTGCAAGGGAAAGGGTAGGGAAGGCGAGCTCTTCTGGTTCTGGGGAAAGTTCGGTGTAGGTGGGGAGATAGGGGGGGTCTGTGAAGATGGGGGGGTTAACAAGGAAGGGGCAGTGGTTGCGTGAGGTGGTCTCCCAGTAATCAGCAGTCCACAGGTATTCAATTTGTATCCCTTCTGTTTCTACAAGGCGCCAGCCAGAAGGGGAGGGAGCAGAGTGAAGGCGGATCTCGTCAAAGGTGAGGTTGATTCGGGTATGGTCTAGACGAAAGGTGGAGAGGTAGTAGAGGCGTTCTCCTCTGAGCAAGAGTGTTTCGAGTTCTGGGGTTCGAGGGGGAATGTGTTCTTTCCAGAGGTATTCGTCGTTGACACAGACTAGGAGTGTTTCAAGGGGGTCTCCTGTGGAATGGGTGAGTTGAGCAAGGTGCCAATAGAGAAGTTGGTGCTGGGAGTCTCGAGGGATGGCCTGACAGGGCCCGGACAGGAACTGGTTGTACTGGGTTTGGGAGAGGACTTGTCCAAAGGGAGGAGAATTCGAAGGGGAGATAGATGGTATCGACGTCACACCAACCTTCTGCTTGTCGTCGTCGTGGAGGGTGCTGATAAGTGGTTCTGGATAGAGGAGGGCGAGCTGTGCTTCTCTGTGAAGCTGGAAAAGGTGGTTGAATTGTCTTTGGACGCGTTGGAGACGCTCTTCTCTTTCTGCAGGGAAGGACACTATTTTCCCAGACCAAGAGACGTCTTTATTTACCAGGGACCTCTACAGTTAGATGCACAACGTACTGTTTAGAGGTTACTATCGAAATCTATGTCTTCAAAGCAGGTATACCCGTCTGCAGGCTGAATGGGGAGAAGGGGGACAGGGTTGGTAGGTAAACGTACTGCTTGGGTGAAGGGGATGAGCTCTGGGTGGGTTCTAAGTGCGTCTCAAACAGTAAAATATCTGTCTTCTATTGTAACACCTAGATCAGTAAAATTTAGGGTGCCGAAGAGGCTGATAAATCGTCCGTCCAAGAGATCAAAGCCTTGGAGTAATGTTCTTGCCCCACTAAAGATGTCTTGCAGTTCTGGGGAGAGGGTGCGATTCAAGCGGGCAAGGGAAGCGTTCCAGGTAGTGTTTAAAGGTCCGGTCCGGTCCGGTTTTTTGACCATAATGGGACACAACCGGCAACCGCAACCGGTTGTCGGTTGCACCTTATGTCAGGTAACCGGACCGGACCACGAAAAGACCGAAAAACGGTCCTTTTCGGTCCGGTTGCCGGTCCACAACCGGTCCAAACCGGTCCTACAATATGAAAATTATGTAATATGAATATAGTAGTGTAGTAATAGTCATATCATAATGAGAATGACATTTATCAAAGAGCATATGAAATGCTGACCCACATGCCAGAAAATAAATGGCAACATCTAGGGATTGAACCCAAGACCGCCGGGTATAAGCTCAGTCCGGTGCTCTAACCATTGAGCCACCCTGCCTCACTAGTAAAGACACACAATATATTATATATAGGGTTATGCAGAATTGATTTTATCACTTGTATCTAATTAATTGTGAACGCGTTTTTGATCTTATCACTTAGATGTATATCCTAAGTATCTAATTAATTGTGAACGCGTTTTTGATCTTATCACTTAGATGTATGTCCTAAGTATCTAATTAATTGTGAACGCGTTTTTTATCACTTGTATTATCTAAGTAACTGTGAACGCGTTTTGATCTTATCACTTAGATGTATGTCCTAAATATCTAATTAATTGTGAACGCGTTTTTGATTTTATCACTTGTGTTATCTATGTGTAATCACAATTATGTCAGACTGCTATCCTGGAACGTCTGTACTAGTATCTTTGTTTGGTTCAACATAGATAATACAAGTGATAAGATCAAAACGCATTCATAATTAATTAGATACTTAGGATATACATCTAATACAAGTTGTAACACTTTTTGCTCGGCGGTTACATCGGCGAATGCCGCCTGAAACACTTGTCGGAATTTCTCCCACGGGTGCGGCTCTTGAATTCTAGCGTGGGCTACATTGGCTAGCCACCTCGTCTTCTCCGTCGCCCATCGGTTAATTTTTGGTCCTCTCATTAGGCCCAACACATGGACACTCTGGGTATCTCATGTCTTATGATTGTCACTTGGTTATTCAGGAAGATGTGGAGCTCTATCTGAGTCCACCAATACTTTGCCTTTGCCCGGTTTCTGTCAAACAATGGGTGTGGTACCCCTTCAATTCATCCTCCGGTCGTCCCATCCTTGGGTGTCGTGGTTAATAGTAAGTCGGTGCCTCCTTCTTCTGGGTCTTTAGCTGATCGCTGTCGTTGTCTAGGTTGGGGTTCAGGAAATGTGGTCGACATTGTGTCCATGTTCGCTCCTGCCGGTAGCGCTTTGAATGACGGTTGGAGGATGTGTTCGGTTTGGTGGGGTTCTGGAGAAATCAGGTGCGTTGAGTCCGGTTTCGTTTTGGGGCTATTCTAATAGCTTCATCCTGTCCTAGATTGTTAGGGTGGACGTGGTACCACGTCGCTTGGTAGAGGTCGACCGCGAGGCGTGTATGTCGGTAGGGGACCCAATATCCCCTGCAAGGTGCGTTCTCCTCTCATAATTCTAACCAGCGTGCGTTCCTTTTCAGCTTCGGGTCGACGTCGTCAGTTAGTCGGATAGGAAGTACAAATGGGAAGGAGGTCGTCACAGCTGCAAGATTCGTTTCAATGGATATTTACTAAGGGTTCCTGAAGCAGTCTTGCTTCCAGTCGGGGTTCCAGCAAGAGTTCGGGATTCGTGGGTTCGGCGTGGAGTGGGGCGATATCGGTCGGGGAGTCGCTTGCAAGAAGGGCAAATTGATTTCGGTTCTCAGGTAAGACGCGTTCAATTCCTAGCGTTACTGATCTGTCTTCTAGATTTCGATTCGGGGATTCGTACTCGAGGGAGTCGTCGTTCGTAGAGGGGGTCTGTGGTTCCTTCACGGAGTAAGGCATCGTCGTTCAGGGATTCGGGCAAGGGGACGCGTCGTCGTCGCCTTGCGGATTCAGATAAGTTCTTCTGTCTCTAAGTTCAATTAGGTCTGTTCTAATGTCACAGCCATGTTTCTACTGTATCAAGGTCGTTCAAGCTGCTGTCCCTCAAGTTATGGAGCGTGCGCAAGTCCAAAGTCGAGACTGTCAAGGATCAGTCAAGTCACAGCATCAAGACGAACCACAGAGGGCCGGGATCAAGGCTCAAGGTCAAGGCCATCAAAAGCAAGTTGATTCAAGAGTGTCAAAGCAAACTACAGGAGCCGCGGTCAAGGTTCAAGAGGCCCACAAGTTACAAGAGGGGCACGCGTGCAAGGAGCAAGTCGAAGCAGTGGCAATAGGCCCTGCTGGAGGTCTGTCTTTCCAAATATGACCTGTTTAAATACATGTACTCTAGTGTCTTGTAAGTAAGGTAGAACACTCAGTATAATGGCTAGCCATGTGAATCTCCACTGGAGATTGAGACAAGAAATCTAAGTGTGCACCCACTCCAAAAGTGAATGACCAGTCAGTCTAAGCAGTCAGAAAATCAGATAAATCGTCACAAACGCGTCACAAACCATCATGTCAACAAAACGCGTTCACGATACTTAGGATACACATCTAATAATACTCTTAATAACCATATATAATATATATTGTGTGATTTTAGTAGTGAGAATGTGTGGCTCAGTGGTTGGAGTGGGAGCGCGTGCGTGTAGACATGGCTCTGACTGGAGGTCTTGGGTTCAATCCCCAATTTTGGCCATTTCTTTCCAGTTTAGGAGCCCGCGGGAATTTCCCCCGGATGATTTCCGCGAGTTGGGTATTCCCATGGCTGTGGACTTTGTGCTATGCCATATATGGAAATAGACCGGTTGCAACCGGTCTAAACCGGTTTTCATCGGTCTTTCAATATTCTGTAATAGCATGCAACCGGCAACCGATAAGTCACAGAATCTGGGCAACCGCAACCGGTGGTCCGGTTGCATTCGGTTGGGTCCGGTCCGGTTCCGGTCGCTTTTTCGGTTTGGGCAACCGGACCTTTAAACACTAGTTCCAGGAATAGACCAGCAGGCCCCTTTGGAAAGTGTGAGGGTTGGGGGCCAAATAACCTACTTTGGCACAAAGATTGAGGTTTACAAAGTGGGAGGGGGGGTAATGAGGGGAACGAAGAAATCGATCAAGGTGAGGACGAATAGGAACGTTGTGAAAGTGAGGAAAGCGGAGAGGAATGCCCACACCAGGGAGATAATGGGGGAGATCAGCAAGCACGTCCACAAAGCAGGGGAATTGGTCAAAGAAGCTAGGTTCTCTGGAGAACTGAGTGGGCACCCAAGACTCTTGATGACCATCAAGCGAGTAGTATATAAGATACTGGTGAGGATTGGTTGGATGGTCAGTGCAAAGGGGGCGATTGACGAGAGAAGGAGGAGGTGTCCGATGGACAAGGCCAGGGTGGCGGGGAGAGAGGGCGTTTGCTGCAGTGGGAGGGGGTGGAGCAGGGGTTGGAAGACGAATATAACGAGGGGGGGGGGTGCCAAAGGTATTGGACGCGTTTACGAGGCCTGGAGGGGCAAGAGGGGGCAATTGGAGGGTGGGGGAGGGCACAGGGAAAGGATGAAGTTCTGGGAGTTCCAGAGGAGGCAAGACCGATGAAGGAGGGGCAGGGGATGCTGTGGCAGCTGCCTCTACTAAGGCAGCGAAGTTGAGGATCTCGTGGGGGGGGGTAAGCTCGTAGGGGGGGGAGGCTGCTTGATCCGAAGCGTTGGTCAAAGGGGAGCTGTTCTGAGACACTAGGGCACTTTGTCAGTCACTGTCTGCTTGTGAAAGAGACTGTCCAAATGTTACAACTCACTGTCGACTGCCTGGACAGTGGATTGTATGCGAAGGGAAAGGGATTTGGAAGTGGGCAAGGGATGAGAGTGAGGGTGAAAGTGCAAAGGAGACGAAGCGAACAGCTCAAGGGCAGGGGTGAGAAGCCTTCCACAAGGTGGGGCTAATCTCCTAGGTAATCAGGAACCAGATCACAAGTGGACAGTCTGGAGCTGTCCATTCTATTCCCAAAGGGTTTATATATGTAATTACAACCGGGACTTTGGTCTGTGCACCACTTTAGGGGAGGTTAACTTCGCTTTAACTCCCTACTGATCCACCAATGAGAATAGCCCCACTTTTGGGCTTAGGAATCCGCAGTCCGCAGTCCGCAGTCCGCAGTTTGTGCACTGCTGTTTAGACATTGTGGGGTTCTGTTAGTACTCTTCCCACCGGTCTCCAATTTGGCAGGAGTCCGGCCCTGGTCCGGACCGGCCCTTCTCTGGTCTTAATCTAGGGTTATCTTCGTCTCTGAGGGTTTTACAAGGTCTCTGGGAGCGTCTGAGGATTTCTGGGGGGTCAGGAGGTTTTCTAGGGTGTCAGTTCATGACAGGTAAACAATGGGTCAACAAGTCCAAAGCGAATCACGGGGACGGGAGTAGGGCACATGAGGGGTCCCAGGATGGGGACATGATCAGGAAGTGTAAGGTAGGCAGTAAAGAGGGGTCGTCGTTGGGGAGGGTGAAGAAAACGGGGTTACTTGGCAGAGACTGTAACACTGCGGAAGAACCTGACGCTACATATGACACTCAACAAGCAGTACAAGGAACATGCGAAGATGATGATGAGGTTGACCAGCGGGATGTTCCAGGTTGAACAGGAGTTGGTAGAGATCCGGAAGAGGTTGGAGACAGGAGATGCATATCAGACCATTGCTGAAAGGTATGCTGACACATACACCCGACCTCTGCCTCCACAATCGCTAGGGGCTGCACCAAGGCTGTTGCCAAATTGGTTTGAGATGCCACGGATGCACGAGAATCCCCGTGGAGAAACATGCTGGTGGTGTGACAGTAAGTACCACATCAGTTGGAACTGTCCCCTCAACCGCAAGTGGTGTCGCCACTGTTGTAGCAACCTGCACTGGAGCCAGTTCTGCATTTTCCATCGTGTAGGTGTCCCCCCAACAATTATCAATCTGTCTGACTGGTGTGGCAAGTGCCTATGCACAACGCGGGACATCGCGAGTTGGACTGCCCTGTCCACGACCTCTGTCACTCGTGTGGACAACACGGTCCTTACGGCTTCCTCCGTGCGCATAGGTGTCCCCAGGATGAGGACAAGGAGAACTACACCATGGATGATCGTAATGTAGCCGACATTACCTAGACTTGGTGCAGGATGATGATGGTACAAGTCGTTTCTAGCTGGGTCAGCTAGAGCCCGAAGAGGGGGTGATGTTACGACCCCTGCCTAGCAACCCACTTTTCTTCACGATCCCCAGTGACGACCCTGCCTGTCCCCCTACTTACACTTCTTGATCACGTCTCCTTCCTGGGACCCATCACATGCCTGCTTCCCTCCCTGTGACTCGCTTTGCGCTTGTTGACTCGCTGTGTACTCATGTTTGGCCCCTTATCTTTTATCTCTTTATCTTTACAACCGGACACTTACTTAATACCCTATCAGAAGCCAAGCTTTATGCCCTCCACTTCTGTATATTCAGGCCCACCTGACTCTGTTATCTTATCTTGTAGACGCCCATTCAATTATGTATATAAGTCCGCTGTAACTACATTGTAGACTTCAGACTCGACTTATTGAATACATCGGTGTTTGTCTTCTGGACATCCCTCTGAATTCCTGACTCGTGTGTCTCGGTGTTTCTGACACCTTTCCGCTCAACATTGTCTCAGAGGACAGCCTCTTTGACTTTGACTCATCCTGTCTCACTCCAAGAAGCCCTGTTGGTTTCTTATCCAATCCCAAATAGTACGCTGTCGCACAAGTCATGCAGAATGTCCTGCACCGGACATAACATATGGATGTCGCAGGGTGTATGAAGAAGAACGGCCCTGTCTATGGGGTGCCAGTCTATCTGGAGGAGAGGTATACAGGCTGCCTCCACCATACAA
Organism: Multifurca ochricompacta; assembly: GCA_022496185.1. Taxonomy (NCBI): domain Eukaryota; kingdom Fungi; phylum Basidiomycota; class Agaricomycetes; order Russulales; family Russulaceae; genus Multifurca; species Multifurca ochricompacta. The sequence goes on along the minus strand of WTXG01000335.1, from coordinate 10,126 downwards.
TGAGCAACAAGCAGCTGGGACATTTAGCTGCTGAAGACTTGTGGGCCTTTGCAATAGATGAGGTCCTAAATGACATGTGTCTTCCATGTCTCAAGGCTGAGGTCATGAGACTGTGGAAGAACCTGATGTTGCACACTACACTCAACACCCAATACAAGGAACATGCAAAACGAATGATGAGGCTGACCAGTGGGATGTTCCAGGTGGAGCAGGAGTTAGTCGAGATCTGAAAGAGGTTGGAACAGGGAGATGTGTATCAAACTATCACCGAGAGGTATGCAGACACTTATGCATGCCCCCTTCCACCATGGACACTAGGAGCTGTGCCAATGCTGCTGCCCAACTGATTCAAGATGCCATGCATGCATGAGAACCCCTGAGGAGAGACATGTTGGCAATGTGACAGCAAGTACCACATCAGTTGGAACTGCCCTCTCAATCACAAGTGGTGCTGCCATTGCTGCAGCAACCTGCACTGGAGTAGGTTTTGCGTTTTCCGCTGTGTAGGCGTGGCCCCAATAATCATCAATCCATCAGGATGGTGTGGCAAGTGCCTACACCACAACTCAGGGCACTGCAAACTCAACTGTCCAATCCACGACCTGTGCTACCAGTGTGGGCAATGCGGCCCATATGGGTTCTTGCACACCCACAGATGCCCCAAAGATTCAGACAAAGAGAATGACACCTTGGATGATTGTAATGTAGCTGATGACTATTTGGATTTGGTGCAGGATGATGATGGTATGAGTCATTTCTAGCCAGGTCTGCTAGAACCAGAAGAGGGGGTGATGTTACAAACCCCGCCAAGCACACCTCTTTTCTTTACCCTCCCCAATGCAAACCCAGCTCTCCCACCTACACTCCACTTCTTGATTATGTCTCCATCCTGGGATCCGTCATGTGCTCTTCTTCCATCCCTGTGACTTGTTTTGTACCTGTTGACTGTTGTTTACCTATGTCTGCCGCCTTATCTCTTTATCTCCTTATCTCTAAGACTGGACACTTACTTAATCCCCTATCAGAAGCTAGGCTCTATGCCCTCCACTTTCGTATATTTGGGCCCACTTGACTCCATTTCCTTATCTCTTAGACACCCACTTGATTATGTATATAAGTCTGCTGTAACTACCATGTAGACCTCAGACTCAACTTATTGAATACATCGGTGTTTGTCTTCTGGACTTCCCCTTGAATCCTCTGACTTGCCTGTCTCAGTGCTTTCAGCACTTTTCCACTCAACATCGTCTTGGGGAACAGCCCCTTTGACTTTGACTCATCCCACTTAACTCCAAGAAGCCCTATTGGTTTCTTACCTGAATCCACAAAGGACCGCTGGCACACAAGTTAGAGAGAATAGAAAGTCGAGCGGGGTGGCAAGAGCAAGAGTTTTAGGGCAATGAAGCAACAGACAGGGACGTTTCTTGAACAGGATGATTTCTTGGGGCTATTCTACAGCCCCTTTTATGTAGTTTAATACCAGACAATTTACATGAGCAATCAAGACAGTAATAACTAATCTAAAACTCATGAAGGCGCATTTGCTTTGGCATGTGAACATTCCAGAATGGTGGTAAGACTCTTAGTAACAAAAAGGGTGAGACAGAAATGTAATCATAAGTAAATCATCACAAATAATCATGACAGAAACAAGACCGAAACATGCCCACAAGGGGGTGCCCAAAATTCTCTTCGGGCTCGTAACAAGGTGATCCCTGAAGCCAAGTATGGCAAACCAAAATCTGCCACTCCCCCTCAAACGCAACATAATCCCAGGGCGGAGATGTGAAAAATTACCTTCCACCTGGGAAGAGCTTTTGTTAGTATGTCAGCCATCATGTCATCTGTTGGACAGTAGACAATGTCGAGTGCGCCACTTGTTATGACATGTCAAATGAAGTGGTACCAAATGTTGATGTGCTTGGTCTGCGCATGATAGTTATCGTCAATGGCAAGCTTGAGTGTGGCCTGGTTGTTGCAGTACAGTGTGGTCAGGGTGGCGAGTGAAGGGAACAGCTCATGGATGAGCTTGCAAAGCCAAATAGCCTCCTTTGCTGTGTGAGTCATGGCAACATACTCAGCCTCTGCTGTCGATAGTGTGATGAGCTCCTGTTTGTGGGAGCTCCAAGAAATCACGCCACTGTCTATGAGGAAAACGTGCCCCGAGATGGCACACCTGTGCTCTTGCGAAGCACTGTCAGCATTGGTGTACCCTACTAAATCATGATGCTCACCACCATAGGTTAGCTCATATGCCTTGGTACCAGCCAAGTACCAGAAAACACATTTTACTCCCTCCCAATGCACCTGCCCTGGATTCTCGAGGAATTGTGAAAGCATCGAAACTGCAAATGTGATGTCAGGGCGAGTGGCAACGGAGGTGTACATGAGGCTCCCTATGGCCTCGTGGTATGGCATTTTTTGCATTTGCATGGCTTCAGTGGCATCCCTGGGACAATCATTATGGGAATACATTACTCCTGGCACCATAGGAGTATCACATGCTTTTGCATCTTGAAGTGTGAATCACGCAATAATTGAGTTGATATAAGATGTTTGGGAAAGGGAAATGGTGTGTGTGGAGCAATCGCATGTAACTTTGATGCCCAAGAGCCAGTGAATCGGTCCCAGGTCAGTAAGAGCATAGTGAGCATTGATCTTGTCTTTGTACTGGGCAATCAGCTTGCCCGAGCTACCAGTGAAAGTGCAGTCGTCAATGTGTATTGCCAAGACAAGTATTTGCTCATTGATTTGCTCAAGGAAAACTCCTGGGTCTGCTTGGCTAACGCAGAAACCAAGTTCAGTCAAGGCGTGTGAAAGAGTATCATACCACTTTCGACCAGCCTGCTTTAGTCTGTAAAGGGACTTCTGCAGTCACAATACCAAATCCTCCCCCTGAATCTCATAACCCAGGGCTGGCTGCATGTAAATTTCCTCATCATCATCTAACTGACCATTGAGGTACATGCCATTGAAGTCGAAAGACTCTATCTCCCAATCGTTGCGTGCAGCAATGGCGAGAATTGCTTGGAAGCTGGCAAGCTTGGCGACAGGCGAGAATGTGTCAAAGTAGTCAACACCGTAAATTTGAGTGAAACCTCGCGCCACAAGTCGAGCCTTGTACTTGTCGACGCTGCTGTCTGCCTTGCACTTGATCCAATAGACCCACTTTGACCCTACTATGTTCTTGCTTGATGGGTGCGGAACTGTGCTCCACATCCCAGCCTTCTGCAGTGTCGCTGTCGCACACAGGTCCTTTGGCGTGTGTCGGTTCGGGTCAGTCAGGGTCACAGTCAATCAAGGCAATCAAGGTAGGCAGGTGTCACACAGTGCGTGGCCGGTATGGATCAAGGCAATGAGTCTGAACATCACATGTGAAGTCAGGGTATTCAGATAGCAAGGCAAGAGCCTTGGCTGGAGTTACTGGTGAGCCAAACCCTCTCAAGTCACATCTTGGAAGAGGGCTGAAGGGACTTCCTAATGACCTTTGATTGGTACAAGGAGAACAGACTTGGTCTGTCCTTGGATTTATTGTAGTCCTTGAATACAATGTAGCTACTATGAAGTCATAGTCTAGAATCTTGTACAAATGATATCATACTAAGTCACAAGGGTCATGACATCAACTATGAGATCATACTAGGGTCACAAGGTCTATGACATCAACTATGAGATCATCAGCCAGATGACATGGGAGTTGAATCCCTTGTCCAGACTATGGCCATCAGATAAGTGGATCTGATAAGGTATATGGTGAAAGAAAGGGACATAGCAGACAGAAAAAGAGAGAAAACGCGAAATAATAGCAAGAAAGTGTCACAGTCGCAATCTCGCTGTCCATGGCTTCTTTCCATTGAGGCCAGTCCAATCGCGCCTGTGCTTCTTTAAGTGTTTTTGGGTCGCCTTGAGTGTCTTGTATTGCTGCGGCAATAACATCGTCAAACCCTGCATGGTAAACAAAGTTGTCTGTGATACTGTCAGCAGCAGATGCAAGATCCCCCTTGTAATCAGGGTGCATCCCCCAAAAGTGAGGGGTGGCATTCTTGCTGCCAGTTGGGGTAGCTCCTGAAGTCCCAGTGCATTTCTGCTTGGCCAGTTTTGTGAGTTGCATAGATGTGTGCATCGGCTCTGTAGGCTTGAGTTTCTTTGGCGCACCTGGTGGTGTCGGTGTCTGCTTAGGTGGTATGAACTGCAGGGCTGGCGAAGGGGTCGTCCAAATGTCAGGCTCTTCTTCGTTGGGCTTCTCTTCTTCACCGCTGTCGGTAGCAGGTGGAGGTTGTTGCATTTTGGCTTTGATGGGTGTCACAGGTCGTGCCACTATCAGTTGCTGCGTGACGACTGGTGTGGTGGCAGGTGCATAGCTAGGAATGGGTGAATGAATGGTTATGGTACTCGGCATGAACTTGATGTTCCGTTCCACAGAGATGCTATTCTTGTGTGGCCAGTATATGCGGTGAGCGTGAGTGCTGTCAGCGTCATAGCCTACCCATTGGGCCTCAATAGCCCACATGTCAAGTTTTGTGCTGGAATTGCTGTGAACCCACACGCGCTGTCCCCACTTGGGCACTCCTCCTAAGTCGGGCTTTGTCTTGTACAGGTGCTTGAATGGCGTGACATTACCTAGTGCCTTGGTGGATGTGTGGTTCTTCAACCACATGGTAAAGTGAATTGCCTCCCCCCACAAGTTCTTCAGCAGTCCAGAGTGGTGGAGGATGGCACACACGTGTTCGAGAAGTTGTTGATTTAGTGACTCTGCAACACCATTGTGCTGTGGCATGTCATGCATAGTAAGTTGCCTTTCAGTCCCTTGCTCTTGCAAGAACTTTGTGAAGGCACCGCTGGTGTACTCCCCACCACGGTCAGACCTGAGTTGTTTAATGTGCACACTGTGCTGTGTGTTAGCCCATGCTGCAAAAGCCTTGTAAGCTGGGAAAGCCTGGTCCTTAGTACACAAGAGATCGATCTTAGTGAAGCAAGTGTAGTTGTCAGTGAAAGTGACATAATACTTGTGGCATCCTAGACTGTTCAGTGGCAAAGGGCCCCAGACATCAGTGTGAATCTCTGAGCCAAAAGTGTCTGCCAGAGGGGTTGCTCACTCCTTGCGGATAGCCTTGCGTGTCGCTTTAGCATACTCACATGATTTGCAGACAAAAGGGGAAAAATTGTCATCTATTAGCTGCAGCCCAGTGACTGCATTGTTGCGAATAAGAGAGCGGATGGCATCCACTGAAATATGGCCAAGTCGCCTGTGGAGCATGAGAATATCGACACATTCTGATGCAATGCTTGCCTCATAGGTGCGCTCAACTTTGTAGAGCCCATTAGTGCTAGCTGGGATCTTGCCAACTATATGGCCTCCTTGTTTCTTGATATTGCAAGAGTCGCCCTTGAAAGACACTGAATAGCCAGCTTTGACGATTTGGCTAATTGAAACAATGGTTAGTCCCATCTCCAGCGCGTGCAGCACCTCTTGCAGCAGGACTGGTGTTGTCAAAGCTCCATTCAGCATGTCAATTTGTAAGTTGCCAGTGCCAACGGCATAGAAAACTTGGTTATTGGCTGTGGTAATAGCTCTGGGAGGGATCTGACAATAAGTGATAAAACGATCTTGGAATGGAGACATGTGGCATGAAGCCCCTGAGTCATAAAGCTTGGCCTCTGCTCATCTTTCTGCATGTGCTCCATGTGCTGCAGCTGCTTGGTCCTTGGTGAAGTCTTCATCACCCTGTGCCTCTGCAATCTCTTTGATCGTGGCCCATGCCTCGGCATCTCCTGCCTGCTTGGCTGCTGTGGCAGTGCTGTCTGACGCTCCACTCTTCTTCTTCGGTCCTTGACCTTCTTTGCCACCGCCTTTTGCCCAGCATTCTGACTTGAAATGCCCTTTCTTGTGGCAATTGAAGCACTCGACATTGCGCTTCTTCTTCTTCTTCTTTTGAGTGTCTGCAGTGAAAGCTTCATCTTGACTTGGCTTTGGGTTTTGTAAGGTGCACTTGTCATACTCATTGGTGATGAGCCGGATGACGGATGTAGGTGTGATATCAGTGCCTGTAATGTTGGCAGTGGTCATGATAGAGTTGAGAGGGCCATTGTAGGAAGGGGGTAAGGACACCATAAGGATGTTGGTGTACTGGTTGTCACTGACAGTCTCTCCCATTGCTGCCAGTTGCTTGCACAAGTCAGCAATCTTATCAAAATGATTTCATACATTGTCATCCTCTCCACACCACATCCCTTCTTGACCATTTACCACCACCATTACTTTTGAGTTTTTGTGTTGCTAGTTGCTCAAGTTGCCTCCAATGTCCAATCGATTTGCTGCTCTTTCTGAGCCCCCTCCCCCACCCCCCCCTTCTCCTGCCCAGGTTCTCACCTCGGCCATCACCCAGCTTTATGATGGGATGGTAGAGGCTGAGGCTTCCTTCCCTGGAGATGATGACGCTTATGTTGCCACTCTCCATGACCACCTCCATTCCTTCCTCAATTTCACCCCTGCTTCTGGGGGCCCCTCCCTTGTCCACTCCTATGCACAGCACTCCCCAGCCTTTGTGGCTGCCTTCCAGGCTGCCTTTCCTACTCCCCCTTCCACTGACACTATCGTCCTCATGGACCTGCACCGCCTCACAAGGGAGGTCATGGTTCTTAATGCGAAGGTAGCTGCACTCTCTGCTGGTGCCCAACCAGTGGCCCCCCTCCTGCTGCTCCTCCTCCTCCTGCTCCCACTCCAGGCCCTTCCAAGAAAGGTAAGGCCCCGGCCCAGACCCCTCCAGCCCCACCTGCCCAGGCCCCGGCCCAGGTCGCCCCAGCCAAGGCCCCCAAGGCCAAGGCCAGGCCCTCTGCCCCGGCTCCTTCCCCTGCGCCCCCTCCTGCCCCCACTGTCCCTGCTGCCCCTGCCCCCTCCCCCCCCTCATCCTATGCTGCTGCTGCCAAGAGGCGCGCGAGACCCTCTCTGGTGGTATTTCCTGGTTCTGTGCAGGACCCCTCCGACCCTCCATTTGTGTGCAAGCCCCCTGGGGCTATTGTCTCATTCTTGAACTCTGAGCTTTCTGGGTCTGGGACCCAGGTCACTCTGTCTGCCGCGCGGTGGACACCGAAGAAGAACCTGGTTCTTACGGCCGGCCCAGATGTCTCGGAGGCTAACCTCCTCTCCGCCCAGCCCCTCCTCAATTCCCTGCTCGGTCCCTTCTTGTCGGTGATGGGCCAGCCGCTTTCCCCCTCCTCCCGCCCGAATGTTCGGTGGTCCCGGGTGACCATCAACGGCCTTGCTACTGGCGTGACCCCACACACTGGGGCACATTCTCCCCAGGCCTGCCATGAGGCCCTGGGTCGTGAGAACCCGGTGTACAGGGCACTCAAAGTGACAGCCCTTCCTTCCTGGGTCCGCGCCCCCTCCACCCTCCTCCCTGGCTCCACCTCTTCTGTGGTGGTGGCCTTTGAGGACCCGGATGGTGCGGCGCTGGCGGGCCTTCTGGCCCAGCGCACCCTCTATGCCTTTGGGCATGCTGGTGCTGTCCGACGTTGGAAGAAGCCGCCCCGCGTCAAGAAGCCGGCTGTCCCGGCCCCCACACCCGCCGCTTAGCGGCACCTTTTCTAATTTTACTTGTAACTTTTGTGTTTCGGACTTTTACTGTACAGATTGGTTGGGTCTCGACCATGATGGCACCCGGGGTCTGGACCTGGCAACTGCGCCTAGCCGTCCCCATCTCTATTTTTACATCTTCCTCTTCCCCACCCTTTGGGGTGGGGGTCCTGGTATTCTGGGTCTTCCACTTACTACAACCTCGGGTTTTCCCTTAGGGTTTCCCACCCACTACCTCCAGGGCATTTGTCCCTTCTTACAGTAGCTACTATGTACCTGTAGTAGCCGCGCGATTTGTCTGTTTGGCTGAAGCGCGTAATAAAGTTGATTTCAAAAAAAAAAAAAAAAAAAAAATCCTCTCCACACCACATGTTCTGAAGCTTTCTCCCCAAGTCAATCAACAAATTTCTAGATCTCCCCTCAAAGATCACCTTCACATTGTCCCATACGTTCTTTGCATGGGTACTGCCCTTGATGCGGTTAAAAACAGTGTCCGGAACAGATGCAGCAATTAGTGTTTAAAGGTCCGGTTGCCCAAACCGAAAAAGCGACCGGAACCGGACCGGACCCGACCGAATGCAACCGGACCACCGGTTGCGGTTGCCCAGATTCTGTGACTTATCGGTTGCCGGTTGCATGCTATTACAGAATATTGAAAGACCGATGAAAACCGGTTTAGACCGGTTGCAACCGGTCTATTTCCATATATGGCATAGCACAAAGTCCACAGCCATGGGAATACCCAACTCGCGGAAGTCATCCGGGGGAAATTCCCGCGGGCTCCTAAACTGGAAAGAAATAGCCAAAATTGGGGATTGAACCCAAGACCTCCAGTCAGAGCCATGTCTACACGCACGCGCTCCCACTCCAACCACTGAGCCACACATTCTCACTACTAAAATCACACAATATATATTATATATGGTTATTAAGAGTATTATTAGATGTGTATCCTAAGTATCGTGAACGCGTTTTGTTGACATGATGGTTTGTGACGCGTTTGTGACGATTTATCTGATTTTCTGACTGCTTAGACTGACTGGTCATTCACTTTTGGAGTGGGTGCACACTTAGATTTCTTGTCTCAATCTCCAGTGGAGATTCACATGGCTAGCCATTATACTGAGTGTTCTACCTTACTTACAAGACACTAGAGTACATGTATTTAAACAGGTCATATTTGGAAAGACAGACCTCCAGCAGGGCCTATTGCCACTGCTTCGACTTGCTCCTTGCACGCGTGCCCCTCTTGTAACTTGTGGGCCTCTTGAACCTTGACCGCGGCTCCTGTAGTTTGCTTTGACACTCTTGAATCAACTTGCTTTTGATGGCCTTGACCTTGAGCCTTGATCCCGCCCTCTGTGGTTCGTCTTGATGCTGTGACTTGACTGATCCTTGACAGTCTCGACTTTGGACTTGCGCACGCTCCATAACTTGAGGGACAGCAGCTTGAACGACCTTGATACAGTAGAAACATGGCTGTGACATTAGAACAGACCTAATTGAACTTAGAGACAGAAGAACTTATCTGAATCCGCAAGGCGACGACGACGCGTCCCCTTGCCCGAATCCCTGAACGACGATGCCTTACTCCGTGAAGGAACCACAGACCCCCTCTACGAACGACGACTCCCTCGAGTACGAATCCCCGAATCGAAATCTAGAAGACAGATCAGTAACGCTAGGAATTGAACGCGTCTTACCTGAGAACCGAAATCAATTTGCCCTTCTTGCAAGCGACTCCCCGACCGATATCGCCCCACTCCACGCCGAACCCACGAATCCCGAACTCTTGCTGGAACCCCGACTGGAAGCAAGACTGCTTCAGGAACCCTTAGTAAATATCCATTGAAACGAATCTTGCAGCTGTGACGACCTCCTTCCCATTTGTACTTCCTATCCGACTAACTGACGACGTCGACCCGAAGCTGAAAAGGAACGCACGCTGGTTAGAATTATGAGAGGAGAACGCACCTTGCAGGGGATATTGGGTCCCCTACCGACATACACGCCTCGCGGTCGACCTCTACCAAGCGACGTGGTACCACGTCCACCCTAACAATCTAGGACAGGATGAAGCTATTAGAATAGCCCCAAAACGAAACCGGACTCAACGCACCTGATTTCTCCAGAACCCCACCAAACCGAACACATCCTCCAACCGTCATTCAAAGCGCTACCGGCAGGAGCGAACATGGACACAATGTCGACCACATTTCCTGAACCCCAACCTAGACAACGACAGCGATCAGCTAAAGACCCAGAAGAAGGAGGCACCGACTTACTATTAACCACGACACCCAAGGATGGGACGACCGGAGGATGAATTGAAGGGGTACCACACCCATTGTTTGACAGAAACCGGGCAAAGGCAAAGTATTGGTGGACTCAGATAGAGCTCCACATCTTCCTGAATAACCAAGTGACAATCATAAGACATGAGATACCCAGAGTGTCCATGTGTTGGGCCTAATGAGAGGACCAAAAATTAACCGATGGGCGACGGAGAAGACGAGGTGGCTAGCCAATGTAGCCCACGCTAGAATTCAA
>WTXG01000334.1:0-35538 GCA_022496185.1 Multifurca ochricompacta | reverse complement strand
TATGTCCAGTGTGAGACGTTCCACACAACTTGTGTGACAGCTTTGTATGTTCGTTCAGATAAGAGGTCAATAAGACCTCTTGGAGTTCGAATGGATGAGTCAAAGTCAAAGGGGCTGTTCCCTAGTGACAATGTTGAGCAGAAAGTGCCAAAAGCACTGAGATGGTCGAGTCAAAGGTTTCAAGGGGAAGTCCAGAAGACAAACACCAATGTATTCAATAAGTTGAGTCTGAGGTCTACAATGTAGCTACAGCGGACTTATATATGTAATCGAACGGGCGTCTATAAGATAAGGAACTGGAGTCAGGTGGGCCCAAATATACGGAAGCGGACGGCATAAAGTCGGGCTTCTGATAGGGTATTAAGTAAGTGTCCGAACGTAAAGATAAAGAGATAGTGAGATAAGAGATAAGGGATCAAACATAGGTATACAGTGCGTCAACAAGTCCAAAGCAAGTCACAGGGATGGGAGTAAGGCACATGATGGGTCCCAGGATGGAGATGTGATCATGAAGTGCAGAGTGGGTGGTAAAGACGGGTCACTGTTGGGGAGGTGGAAGAAAATGGGGTTGCTCGGCAGGGATTGTAACATCACCCCCTCTTCTGGTTCTAGCAGACCTGGCTAGAAACGACTCGTACCATCATCATCCTGCACTAAGTCCAGGTAATCGTCGGCTACATTACGATCATCCAACATGTAATTCTCCTTGTCTGAGTCCTGCAGACATTGGTGGGTGCAGAGGAACCCATATGGGCCACGCTGGCCACATAGGCGGCACAGATCGTGGATCGGACAGTCCAGCTCGCAGTGTCTGGAGTTGTGGCGGAGGCACTTGCCACACCACCCCAACGGATTGATGATCGTTGGGGCGACTCCCACATGGCAGAAGATACAAAACTGGCTCCAGTGGAGGTTGCTGCGACAGTGCCGGCACCACTTGCGATTGAGGGGACAGTTCCAGCTAATGTGGTACTTACTGTCGCATTGCCAACATGTCTCTCCGCAAGGGTTCTTGTGCATACGTGGCATTTTGAACCGGTTTGGTATCAGCCTCAGGGTGGCCCCTAATGATCGTGGGGGAAGGGGTCGTGCATATGTGTCGGCGTACCATTCAGCGATGGTCTGGTATGCATCTCCTATCTCCAGCCTTTTTCTGATCTCTACTAACTCCTGTTTGACTTGGAACATCCTGTTAGAAAGCCTTGCCATCATCTTTGTGTGCTCCTTGTATTGTTTATTGAGCGTCGTGCGCAATGTCAGATTCTTCTGCAGTCTCATCACCTCGGCTTTGAGATGCAGAAGGTGCATATCATTCAGCACCTTGTCGATTGCAAAGGCGCAAGAGTCCTCGGCAGCCAGGTGCCCAAGCTGCTCATCAGTCATCGTGTGATGAAGGTGTCCTGTATACCTTTCTTCTAAATAGACCGGGGCTCCATAGACAGGGCCATCTTTCTTCATACATCCAGCTACATCCATTCCTCCATTGGTGTAGAATATATATTTGGCAATGGCGACAGTCCCATCAGCCATGGTGATTTCGAGGGGGAAGTAGGTCGAGGAATTGGGGTTGTTGGCGAAAAATGGGAACTCTGGCACCTCATCATCCAACTCCATACCTAATAGGTCATTCAGGTGTGGCTCTTTGCTGTGTTCAAAGTCATTGTTCGGGTTTGGGGACTGGTTCTTGACCCAGGCCTCAGCAGCTTCATAGTCAATAGGGGAGGAGGGACACATAGAGGGATGAGCAGAAGGGAAGTTCTCGACCCCTACAGTGGTGGTGGTGAAGGCATTGACAGCAGCGTTGGCAGCGATAAAAGACATAATGGATTGGATGGTGTTAGGACGTTGCTGAGAGAGCATGTACTGGGGAACTCATTTGCAGTCTGAGGTGGTCTGCTTTTAACTGTCTTTGGGCGCTTCTGGGTGTCGGGTGTGGAACTCCAAGATAAGGACCGGGGCAAAGATATTCCTGGCTGGCTCCCACGAGTTGTCAGAGTCTGGGAATCCCTTCCACTTGATAAGGTAATGCAGCTTGTGCCCTTGGCCTTTACATATGGAGTCTAGAATCTGCTCCACCTCCCATTCCGCTTCTCCATTGATAAGGTCCAGTGGGGGTCGTGGGAAGTTTTCCCCATGCAGGGTCGTTTCTTTGTAAGGCATGAGAAGACGGGCATGGAAGACTGGGTGGATTCTCCATGTGGATGGAAGCTCAAGCTCATATGACACGTCTGACAGCTTCCTTGTTATCTTGAAGGGTCCATGCCATTGGGGTGCTAGTTTGGCCATTGGGTGTGACATATGAATGTTCTTCCCTTCTAACCAGACCAGGTCATTGGTCTGATAAGGTGTGAATTTCGAGGGCTTTTCTGACAGGGTCTTTTGCGCCTTCAACAGGTTTTCATTGGCCGATTGCCTGATCTCTTCCCATTGGCTGATACACTGTGCGGCTGATGGGACATTCGTGGGTTTGTTGGTCCATGTGGTTCGCAGCATCCATCCCATGATAAGAGAGAATGGGGAGGTTTTTGTAGAGCCATTGGGCCATGAGTTATGCGCGAACTCCACAGTCACTAGCCAGTTGGCCCAATCATCCTGTTGTCCATTACACCAGAATTGAAGATATTGTTCCAGCCACTGGTTCGTCCTTTCTGACTGCCCATCCATCTGTGGGTGATACACCGTAGAGATGTTCTGTGTTACATCTAACACCTTGCAAAGTGCTCTAGTGAATGTAGAGGTAAATCGGGGGTCGCAGTCAGAAATGACTTTTTCTGGGAGACCATAGTGCCGGTAGACGTGATTGAGGTAGAGTTTGGCAACTCCTTCTGCTGTAATGGATTCATTGCAGGGTATGAATAATGCTGCCTTGGAGCAGTCATGGTCAGTGATGGTTAAAATGGAGTCAAAGCCCCTGGAGGTGGGAAGTTTGACAATGAAGTCCATGGCAATGGTCTGGAACAGTAGTGAGGTTGTTGGCGTGATTGGAGATAGTGCCGGTGGGTGTGGGTGTGTGTTTACTTTATTGGCTTGGCAGTCCATGCAGCCTTTCATGTAGTTCTCCACATCCTTCTTCATGTTTGGCCACCAGTAATCTCGTTTGGCCAGAGCATATGTGTTTGCAATACCGGGGTGGCCAGCGGAAGGGAGGTCATGGTGAAAATGGATCACCCCCCTCTTAATGTTGTCGCCACCAGTGTTATGACCTACCCAGCATACCAAACAGACGGCAAGATGTGGGGGACACACAAGCAGTGACAGTAGCCGTGCAGAGTCCACAAGGACATCGCCAGCTTAGTCATGATGTGACAGAATTCTCCCTGCGACATTACTAATGACTTGACATTGTGTTTCACTGGTGTTTTGGCTTACTGAGGGCCTAACCCCTCCTAATTCTCCTTAGTTCTAGCTCATTCTACTGCACAACTATTTAGATACTATGTCATAGTCCTAGAACCTTCTATTTACTATGACATAGCTAGTTCTACATGTATTTAAAGACCTACTAGAGTAGAGAGACAGACTAAGTCTGTTCTCTTGTGTTCAATCAAAGGTGCTTCGGACTTCATTGAATCCTCTCAGTTAGAGCCCCACTTGAACTCTCCAAGATGTGACTTGGAGAGCCTTCATCATCTTGAACTTGTTGCAGGACTTAGAGTCTCTGCCGTCGACCTCGAATCTCACGCGCGTGCCCTCTGACTTCATCATGGGCTTGACTAGATCTTGACTCTATTGTAACTTTGAACCTTGCCTTGGAAGACTTGCTCCCGTCCGACCCTGACACAGTTCCGCACCTAACTGTGACATTAGAACAGACTTAACCGAAACCAACGAACGAACTTACCGAACGCGTGAGGCGACGACGACGCGTCCCTCACCCCGACACTGGAACTTGATCCATCTTGATCCTGGTGACCTGATTTATCCTGGTCATCGTCTTGACCTTGATAACTTGACTCCAATCCATATTGATCCCCTTGATTCGTCGCGGTCGACATACTGACCGCGGCTTCGATTCCTTGCTTTGTCATGGTCGACATACTGACCGCGGCTTGACTCCTTGATCCGTCGTGGTCAACGTAGTGACCGCGGCTTGACTCCTTCGATCTGTCTTGATCATCGTCTTGATCTTGACTGCCAGATTCTGTCTTGGTTGCGACCTTGATAGTTTGACACGATCACGTTTGATCGTTTATTGATTTGCTGTGGTCGAGGTACTGACCGCGGCTTGATTGTGGTCGAGGTAGACCACCGAATGGACCCCGGATGCCAGTGATCCTGATTGCCGGACCAGAACTGCAAGGTGACAACGAGTCGTCCCTTGTACAAAACCCAGAAAGTCGCGACGACCGCGCAAGAACCCCGAACCCTGACCTTGAAAGAACATGTCTCTTGAAGACCGACCTCGACATCAAAACCTGATAGAAGAGTCAGAACCTGAGAAAAGAAACGACTCACCGAACCCGCAAGGCGACGACGACGCATCCCTTGCTTTGACACCAAACCCAACCTTGGAGCTTGATAACGCTCCAATCGAATTCCACAACCGACTTACAGTTCTTGCAAGAGGACTCCCCAACCAGAAACTGAAGACATACCACCTGAAAACCGAAACCGCCTTACATCGCTCGCCAGCGATCCCCGACCGACAGCGTCCAGAGTAACGGACCTGTGAACCCCAGAATCCTTGAATCCCGACTTGAAGCAACCTTGCTTCACGAACAGACCATTGAATCCATCGAAAAGAAACTTGACACCGCGACTCCGAAGTCCCGGTTTGACATCCCGAGCCCGCACCATCGATAACATCGCTGCACATCTAAAGACAACTCAAAGTGATTAGAATTGCCCAGAAAGGAACAGAACTAAACTCACCTAGAGACCGATTCCACAACTCCCCACTCGAATAGATCAATCGTTGTTCGGAACGTTTCCTGAATGCGGCATGACAATGACCACCGTGACACTAACGATGCAGCCAACGCGAATCCGGCTGGCGTCATGCGGGAACCACTTCGGACCACCACAGGATCCACCAGAAGACCAAGAAAAGCCGCAGCCTCCACCAGCACCAATCCTAGCACAACAGCCACAAATAATGAGAGGAAGGAGGGAAGGCATTCCTCCTCCGTCCTTGAACGAGAATCGCAGCGATGCCGACCAATGGTGGACGTGTGTGGAGCTTCACTATTTCTTGAGTAACCAGGCCATGACCATCCAGAACAAAAGGTCTCGAATTGCCCACATTCTTGATTTGAAGAGGGAAGGGAACATCAGCCACACGTAGGGTTTAAAGGTTCAGTTAACTTAACCAAAAAAAGACCGGGACCGAACCGGACTGAACCAAAAAAAGACCAAAAAATGGTCCCGGTTAAGGCATTTTCACTTCATGTAGTTAACCAGTCTTACATCTTCAAGCATCCCAAAAGACTGATAAAAACACAGTCTTAACCGGTCTTAACCAGTCTTTTTATGTCATTTTATTCATAATGCCTTTGCTGTAATATAATGCTGTCATATAATGTAGATAACATGAAAGAAGCCTGTTGAAAACTGCACAGAATGTGGATATTGATTCATTTTTGCATTTTTAAGACTTGAGGCAATCAGATGCATTCAAAATTGCTTATACAGAAATAATATTCATATAACTAGTATCCTACAAAATTTCAAGTCAGATCATGTGTCCGATCTTAAATGAGACAAGAATCAGTTGTGTTATCTATGCAAACGCAAAAAAATGTGAAAAAATGCGAAAAAAACACAAAATGCGGGGCGCGCCGATCGGACCGTGCATTACCTTCCTATCTAGGAAGGTAGGCTTAAGAATGCACGCACGCGCGTCATCAGTACAGAGATGCCAGAATCGGTCCGGCATAATTTAATTAGTACATCTCAGATCAAATCACATCATCCGCTCATTTAATTTAATAGCTGATATAGCACATCAAATGTATATAGCTTCTATAATAAAGTAGTTGCTATCACTCTATTGAAAGCATCTAACAAGGTGAGATAGTTAGTAGTATTGTAGTATCTAAATACAAGCCTGCACCATGCCAGTTCCACAACGCACGCATTCAGGGCAGCTCTAATGGCTCAAATGTGCATCTGGAACACCTATGACTTCAATAAACTATGACTTCATGACTATAGCACTCTATATTTTTGACATAGTTACAAATCTTTGTGCTTAAGGACTCCTAAACACTCAGGACAGACATGTTTCGAGTCACACATGCGCATTGTTAAGCCTACCTTCCTATTTAGGAAGGTGATGCATCAATTCGCTTTTTTTCGCGTTTTTTCACATCTCTATAGATTCCTTGAATGTCATCTCCATGGGACAGCTAGTATGATCATATTTGTTGTTACTATGTGGCAATGATTGTAG
The DNA here is from genome assembly GCA_022496185.1 of Multifurca ochricompacta. NCBI lineage: Eukaryota > Fungi > Basidiomycota > Agaricomycetes > Russulales > Russulaceae > Multifurca > Multifurca ochricompacta. Next base: position 29,147 of record WTXG01000334.1, on the reverse strand, counting down.
AACAAAATATATTATATATGCCTAACTCAGAAACATGTTACAAACTCATCTGCGGCTGTTTCCCACTCCTGATGCTCCCTATCTAAAATCAACAGATCTTCGAATTCCTTCATTTTGTGGTCAAATACTTCTTCCACCTGAGCTGAGTTCCAAGCAGCAAGGTCTCCAATATTATTCCTCCAGGTAAATTTCATGACTTGAAGCTCTTCAAAACGCATGGCACCTAATTGAGCACGGCACTTTGTGGCAATTTCACCACCAGCAGAGAAAAGGCGTTCACATGGGACAGATGATGCCTGACAAGCAAGGTAATCAATAGCAATATGTCAAAGAGTGGGGTAAGTGTGCCCGTTGTTCTGTAAACAGTATTTATGTCTGATTTATAGGACATCATAGAATAACATACCTGCCACCATTCGACAATGTCGGTGTCCTTGGTTACATCAGAGGGCAAGTCCTTGAGATATTGCTCTAACTCTGCCTGCCATTCATGGTTCAAGTCCTGACTAGCTATCAATGCTAGGCGATGGCGGTCATATTCTGACAGGAGTGAGTCATTGCTTTCTAGGAGTTCAATATTCGCTGCTGGCTTGCAAGTTGACGCTTTTCTTCGACTCTTCCAGTATTGCTCCATCTATCATATCAAAACATGTCAGTAGAGCAGAGCAGTGTGAAAGTATATAACATACTGTATTCTCAAGTATCTGACGCGCCTCATCTTGCCAATTCTTCGCGTGCTGATTTCCAGCCCTACGTTCTGCTTCTTGTTCTTCAGCACCACCCCACGCGAGCTTGATGTATGCAAGTTTGAAGTATGGATGCAATACTAGATAGAGAAGATTAGCTTAAGAGATAATTTGAACATATCCTACTCACCAAGTGCCAAAATGTATGCGGGTTTCCTGTCAAACCGCGAGTAATACTTGTTTAGCTTTTCCAGTCCATCATTGATTGCAGTTTGATATTTTTTGAACTGAGGGTTGTCGCGTTTTGCTTCCCAAGCTGTCTGAAGTTCTTCAATTGCAGGAAGTGCTCGCCACAGGGTCGGATGCTTTTCAGCAGAGAAGTATTGCTGTATTCTATTAGAATCCTGTCAAGTGAGGAGATCAGTAACAATGAGAATGATCAGTTACAATTATGTACCGCAATAATTTCCACTGCTTTCATAACGCATTCCCAGTCTTGTTCAGTAAACATGAAGGCAGACCACGGGATGTGTTTTACAACCCGGCCATCACATCGAATGGTGGTGATAGGACCATAGTGATGGTCGGCACTTGCAACAAAAAGATTGATAGGCTATATAAGAGGGTAAGTTAGTTGAGAAAGGGTAATGGCAATATGATGCACTGTACCTGGCGAAGTTTGTGAGACCTACTCAGCATATGATAAGCAGTGCCCCATCTGACATTGCTGTGAAGTGGAATGTTGAGGGGATTTGGAATGCCGCATTCGATCTGAAGCTTGTCAAAGGCTTCAATGCGTTGCCCCGATGACTGAATCTGATGTGATATGTTAGAAGTGTGTTGACCAGGAGACAGATGGCATGAAGGACAAACCTTGATTGCCAGGGTTCGAATAGATGCGATAACGTCCAGTGATCCATTAAGCACACGGTTATTGGACAGGGATGGGTCATATTCCCAAATTGCAGTGGCCGTTTCTATGGCTGCGATCCTAGTGATATGGTCCATGACGTCAATGTTTGCGAGATTGACGACATGAGATAAGCAACTGATGATTTGCAGCATTAATGATAACAGTACGTTGAGGAAGCAGGTACTTACGGCAACTGATTCTCATCTGCAGACCAGATGGGCAGCTTGCGTTGCTTGTGGATGGCTTCGATAGTTTCACACTTGCTTGTATTGTTTGACATGTTGTCGAGGGTGACAGTGAGGAGCTAGTTAGATGATCAGATAAGGTGTTGAATTGACTCAGATATCAGCTCACCTTTGATTGTTTGCCATTAATTATCCCAATACGATCGCATACACCCACAAAGTACCGTCCCAAGTTCTCTCCACTATGTCCACCTGATATCGTTCGGAACCCAATAACTTCAGAGCGCATGTTCCATTTTTCACCATCCACCTCAATCCAGTGCGCAGTCACCCCAAGAAAACCCGCTTTGGTTGTGTCGGCTGTCCATCCATCTGCAGTGGCAGAGATCAAGCCTGGGGCTTTCTGTAACGCAATGGCAGTAAGTCTAACTTGCTCTTATCTAACAAACTGTTAATCACCTCAATATCTGCCTTCAGTTCCCTCAACCATTGGACGAACTCGTTATGCAAGTGCTTTACAACATCGTTAGTTGTTGGAAGGTCGTATGAAATGGTTTGGGGCCTCATTGCAACTAGACAGTTTTGGAATGCTGTTTTGCTCGCCACAGCCAGAGACTATGCACAATATTCAGTAGTGTCAAACCAGATTGGCTACATACTCACCTGATCATCAATAGCAATGAATTTAGTCACAGCATGCAGTAGATTCTCACATGTAAATGAAACTGGAGTGCTACCTTTGACAATGAAGTCTAGCATTCTCTGCTTTGGGCCGGGCTTCTTTCCTTTCTGTGACTCTTCCATCTCTTTCCAGATCAAACGTGGGATTGCCCAGTGCTGCTCAGTTATATTTGCTTCCTTACATAGAGTTTTATACAGATCATAATGCTTTCGAATGTGGGTGCGACATGAGGAGTTCCCGCCTGTGTGGAATGCCTTTCGCTTTCCCTCCATGGCGATGAACTCTGTATCATTTCTTATCACAGGTGAGTTTATGTCATTAACAATTAGAAAATCAATAACATACCTGCATGGATTACACCATCATCCCAGCACTGTGCTAACCTCCCCATCTTTCAAAGTGAATTGAACCCTTACTCTGTCAGAGAATATAAGTAGAAGGTCTCTCGTTTTTTCCTTTTGTGTATTGACTTGTGCAGGAATGGATATATTGTGATGTTCATCCATTCCATCAGACTCCTTGCATACATTAATTAATATTATTCACCAGTCAAACGCAAAGCTACATACCTCATTCTCGCTTTGCAGATCACCATGTGCATCATCATCATCATCATCATCATCATCATCATCATCATCAAGGACATTGACATCCATGTCACTGTCATCATCCTGTACTTCTTGTTGCAAGTGCTTCCGTTGCTTTTGAGTGCGCTCCTTATCTGATTCATCTGATGATGATAACTCTATGGGCCGTTTGGATCGAGCTTCTGGAACCTTTTTCTCTTGTTACTTTTTTGTAAGTGCCTTAAACTATAATGCTTGCTTGGATCTCATTGCAGATTTCATCCTAGTTGCTATGCTAGTAGATACAAGAATCGATGTACAGTGCCTCACAAAACTGAGTCAATGTTTTGCACTTTTGCACTGTTTGTTGAATATCACATCAGCCAAAACAAATATAAACAAAGCCTTGGTAGACCATAACAGGTACAAGATAAGGGTTATGTAATGCAACAATAATTATGTAATTCTGATCAAAACCTGTGGAGCTATGCCCATTTCAAATTGGGGACTCATTGACTCAGTTTTGTGAGTGGGTATCAGAAATATCAGAATCTGATGCTCCACCAAATGTACAGCAACCAATCCTTAATATATGGTTACCACAGTTATCTTAATATTGATGGGACCTGGAATAGAGCTATTTAACCATGGTTTACATTCCCAGAATATTATAATTTCCCAATGCACCCCACCTCCTCTGCTCAGAGAGAAAACATGCTCTCTCTGGCCTCTGAAGGTCATTCAACTCACACTACTGCCTCCAGACTCAGCCTCAGTCAGTCTGCAGTCTCTAGGACACTCAGGACCCTCCTCTCCAACCATCAGTCACCTCATATTAGTCATCCTTCCAAGCTCTCTGCTACCTCTGAACATGCTATCATCATACAAATCACCACAGGAAAGGTTGGCAATGCTGTCCAGGCCACAAAGCACATCAATTCCATCATCCCCAACCATGTCTCTTCACAAACTGTGCACTGGGTTCTTAAACAACATTCATTCAAGGCTGTAACAAAGAAGAAAAGGCCACTACTCTCTGCAGTACATTGCAAGAAGCACTTAGCCTTTGCTTTCAAGTACCAAAAATGGACTATGGAGGACTGGAAGAGGGTGATTTGGTCAGATGAGACCAAAATCAACAGGTTTGGGTCAGATGCCAGTCCTCCACAGTCCACTCTCTGTACTTGAAAGCAAAGGCTAAGTGCTTCTTGCAATGTACTGCAGAGAGTAGTGGCCTTTTCTTCTTTGTTACAGCCTTGAATGAATGTTGTTTAAGAACCCAGTGCACAGTTTGTGAAGAGACATGGTTGGGGATGATGGAATTGATGTGCTTTGTGGCCTGGACAGCATTGCCAACCTTTCCTGTGGTGATTTGTATGATGATAGCATGTTCAGAGGTAGCAGAGAGCTTGGAAGGATGACTAATATGAGGTGACTGATGGTTGGAGAGGAGGGTCCTGAGTGTCCTAGAGACTGCAGACTGACTGAGGCTGAGTCTGGAGGCAGTAGTGTGAGTTGAATGACCTTCAGAGGCCAGAGAGAGCATGTTTTCTCTCTGAGCAGAGGAGGTGGGGTGCATTGGGAAATTATAATATTCTGGGAATGTAAACCATGGTTAAATAGCTCTATTCCAGGTCCCATCAATATTAAGATAACTGTGGTAACCATATATTAAGGATTGGTTGCTGTACATTTGGTGGAGCATCAGATTCTGATATTTCTGATACCCACTCACAAAACTGAGTCAATGAGTCCCCAATTTGAAATGGGCATAGCTCCACAGGTTTTGATCAGAATTACATAATTATTGTTGCATTACATAACCCTTATCTTGTACCTGTTATGGTCTACCAAGGCTTTGTTTATATTTGTTTTGGCTGATGTGATATTCAACAAACAGTGCAAAAGTGCAAAACATTGACTCAGTTTTGTGAGGCACTGTATTACCGTGTATTACCGTAAGACAGACAGTGTTTGGTGTTTGGTAGTTTGTTTGTGCTTGGTAACCATTTGTCACTCGGACTTTTCATTTTTTCATTTTGTCGCCATTCAAATTACTACTACCATCCACTCCAAACGTGGTCTATATGTCTCACACACACCGATAAATTCGACAGGGCACTTGTTGAGACCTGGAAAGGTGACATGGACGACCTTATCATATCTGTATGTTTCAGTCTTGTCACAGCCATTATCAGCACTAATAATCCTGCTCCAGCCCAACCACCAGGTCAGCTGAAGAGACGCAGGCCGATGCTGCGAAGAACAAGAAGCTGACAGTCTTCAAGATGACGCAGCTGCACAAAACACAAAAAGGTGGAGGTGCGCTGTCTGTGTCTCACCATTGACTATGCTTTGGTAGGTGTCACCCACATTGTCAGAGCGATGATGATGATAGTGATGACAACAATGACGACGATGATGACGACTACAACCTGGAAGAAAAGAAGACTCCGTTCTCCATTATGTCGCGAGCTGGGCTGAGACCGGCTCGACAGCACCACCACCGACCTCTGTCAAATTGACCAACCTCCTCCTCACCTCCAGCCCTCTTCAACCATCTCTACCTCAAGCCCTTTTCCCAAACAGTCTACCTCATCAACACAGCAGCCGAATACCCCAGCGCCAGGCTCGTCATCGACTGGACAAACTGCAACTTTGCTTTCGACCAAGGAATGTGGGGTCTACATCAGCGTGGACAGGGTGGGCTTGGGCTTGCAAGTGCGTCGGAGGAAGACGATTAAGAGGTCAATCAACACCTGGATGGAGGACGGATTCCCAAGGTGCGTCCACCCATGCATGCGCTCAACACTCCCACCTGGATGGAGGACGGCTTCCCGAGGTGCGTCCACCCATGCATGTGCTCGACATTCCCACCTGGATGGAGGACGGATTCCCGAGGTGTGTCCACCCATGCATGCGCTCGACACTCCCACCTGGATGGAGGACGGCTTCCCGAGGTGCGTCCACCCATGCATGCGCTCGACACTCCCGAACATGGGGTCTACGTCAGCGTGGACAGGGTGGGCTTGGGCTTGCAAGTGCGTCGGAGGAAGATGGTCAAGAGGTCAATCAACACCTGGATGGAGGACGGATTCCCGAGGTGCGTCCACCCATGCATGCGCTCGACACTCCCGAACATGGGGTCTACATCAGCGTGGACAGGGTGGGCTTGGGCTTGCAAGTGCATTGGAGGAAGATGGTCAAGAGGTCAATCAACACCTGGATGGAGGACGGATTCCTGAGGTGCGTCCACCCATGCATGCGCTTGACACTCCCACCTGGATGGAGGACGGCTTCCTGAGGTGTGTCCACCCATGCATGCGCTCAACACTCCCGAACATGGGGTCTATGTCAGCGTGGACAGGGTGGGCTTGGGCTTGCAAGTGCGTCGGAGGAAGATGGTCAAGAGGTCAATCAACACCTGGATGGAGGACGGATTCCCAAGGTGTGTCCACCCATGCATGCGCTCGACACTCCCACCCGGATGGAGGACGGCTTCCCGAGGTGCGTCCACCCATGCATGCGCTCAACACTCCCGGCGCATGATAGACCATTGATACTCATAGACGCGCTGAGGGCTTTGCGATGGACTGGGCTGCTATCAAGGTATGGGATTTGTGAAGCATAAATAAGCATGGGTGAGTAACAGGGCATGACTTGGCTTTGTGTGACTAACGCTTGCTTCAACCAGGACCACTGCACCAGGTCTCAAACCTGTTGCATCCTTCACATGACATCGCGCGCCCATCACATCCGTCAAATGGCACCCTACAGAGGATTCAATCCTTGCAACATCTGGAGCAGAAAGTCAAGTCAAGGTTTGGGTACACTAGGGCAACATGGCGCGCGCGCGATGCAGGATTTGGTAGCAAGGCAATTAGCATCGCTGGGCTTACTGGGGCAAATTGCAGGTTTTAAGAGTTGTAATAGCCTGTATTAAGTACAAGAATTTGGTTCTGATATTAATGCTACTATGACTGTTCTGAAAGTAACCTTATCCCTGGTCAACTAAGTCTGAAATGTGAGTGTGGAGCGATGTCTTAGTCTCCATCTCACTGGAAGGGGGTTAGGCCCCATCCAGTGTCCATACAGGAGTGCAATGCAACAAATTTAGGAGTCCTTGTGAAGTAAAAGTGAGAAATAATGTTACAGTGCTGTGTATGGGAGTCTTTTTTGGTGTGGTGCGAAAACCGGTAATGCGTCACTTTGCATTTTCTCGCATTTTTTCGCGTTTGTATAGATTTCATAACTGATTCTTGTCTCATTTTAGATTGGACACATGATCTGACCTGAAACTTTGTAGGATAGTAGTAATAGTAATATACTTTTTGTATAAGCAATGCTAAGTGTATCTGATTCCCTCAAGTCTTAAAAATGCACAATCTCCACATTCTGTGCAGCTGCAAAAACCAGTCTAGACCAGGACCAGAACCGCCCGAGACCGGTTTTAACCGGTCATATTGAGACTGGTTTTAACCAGTCCATAGACCGGAATTTAACCAATATTAACTGGTTAGTGATTTTTGGCAGGTTTCGGTTAAGGTTAAGGTCAAAATGAGACTCACCAAGACCGGTTCCGGTTCCGGTTATGGCCAAAAAAGGAAAAAAACCGGACCAAACCGGACCTTTAAACCCTAGCCACACGACAGAGAACGGAACAAACACTTCTGCCGAGCGACCCACCGCCAAAACCGACCGGAGTTTGCCGTGAGAAGACAAGACTGGCTCGAAAGAAAAAACCTCAAAACGCATTTTCCTTCTTCCAAGCTGGCACCACGCCGATTTGGACTGTTCACAATAAAAGATCAGATACCTTCAACTGCCTGCCGATTAAACTTGCCAGCCCATATGAAGATACACAACATGTATCATGTGGACCCCTTATCACCCTATCATGAAACAGAAGCCCACTGAGTAAATTACACACGCCCGCCATCTAGTCTCATCAACAGTGAAGAAGAATATGAAGTAGAACGCCTTATCAGGCATCGATATCATGGCCATGCGAAGACACTGCAGTTCTTAGTTGACTGGAAAGGGTACCCTTTGAGCGATGACTTTTGGACGCCTGCCGCTCCGACATCGATGCGTCGAGGATGCCGCAAGCCTTAGGAGGGGGGTAATTATTCCATCTGTGACTCAGTGTTTCCCCAGAAATTCGCTCTACCCTGGCACACATCAAGAACTTCACTCGCCCTTTCACTCAAATCATCCACCAGACCCACCGAACACCTAGAATGTCGACTCCGAAGACTCTCACCACCAACATCTCGGCCAACAATGAAACCCAAATCCGGCGCATCGCAACAGCCCTGGATGCCGCCAACAAAACAGCAATAACGTTTCCCGCAACGGCACCGACGCCGCCTCCCACACCAGCACTACCGAATGAAGACCTGATTGTTACAAGAAGTCAGAATGCGCTTGCCAACACATTTCTGCCGACCCCGCGGCCATGTCAGTCAACAACAGATCGTCATAGGTACACCCACCCTGGGCCGCCATTTCGTTCGAAACCACGTCCACTCGATGCACTACCAACACCAATGCATCAGGAGTAATGAAGGTCGCACCTTGCATGCCAGGTTCGTAAGCTTTGATTACCGACAACGTAACCCCCAGGTCCTCGCCACGATGGGCGAGGGCCAGTTGCCTTTTTCTTTCGTGCTTCACGCCAGAAACCACCATGAAACCCACAACAACCAATTTCATGCTTCTAACAGCGACTCTTCGACACGGAGATGCCTCACACCGAACTGGTCAATACCGCGCTCGACGACTTACGCAATCTGAGAGTTTGAGCCAAAGCGACAAGATTCCACACGACAACCAACGACCTAGACAAGGCGCATCGATATCTCGCCATGGCAAAGAACTCATTTTGCCCTCCACACCAAGAATCACCAACAGTACCCACGACGCTCTACACTGAGTGGATCAACACTGCGCTGGACGACCTTCGCGACCCTGGGGTCTGGGCTGAGGTGACGAGATTCCGCACCGCGACTAACGACTTGGACGTAGCCCAGCAGGCCGTGACCGCCACACGAAAGCAAATAGAAATAACAGTCCAGAAGGTACAAACATCGACGCAAGCGCTGACACGACGCAATGCGTACCACCGAATCTATCCGACCAAACAAGCTCACAAGATTCATGCCGCACCCGGAACCACGCGCCGTCTTGCAAGAAGACTTGACAACACACGACGTCCCTCAAGCTGCACGACGACTGGACAATACTCGACAACCACTCGACGACTGCGCGCGCCGCGACCACGAACCCTGCCGCCACCGACATTCAACGACATTTGGGGGCAAACGTCAGCCTACAGAAGGGGTAATGTGACAGAATTCTCCCTGCAACATTACTAATGACTTGACATTGTGTTTCACCGGTGTTTTGGCTTACTGAGGGCCTAACCCCTCCTAATTCTCCTTAGTTCTAGCTCATTCTACTGCACAACTATTTAGATACTATGTCATAGTCCTAGAACCTTCTATTTACTATGACATAGCTAGTTCTACATGTATTTAAAGACCTACTAGAGTAGAGAGACAGACTAAGTCTGTTCTCTTGTGTTCAATCAAAGGTGCTTTGGACTTCATTGAATCCTCTCAGTTAGAGCCCCACTTGAACTCTCCAAGATGTGACTTGGAGAGCCTTCATCATCTTGAACTTGTTGCAGGACTTAGAGTCTCTGCCGTCGACCTCGAATCTCACGCGCGTGCCCTCTGACTTCATCATGGGCTTGACTAGATCTTGACTCTATTGTAACTTTGAACCTTGCCTTGGAAGACTTGCTCCTGTCCGACCCCAACACAGTTCCGCACCTAACTGTGACACATGATGTCCCATGCTGAAGTCAAGAAGACAGATATGGCATGAGGTACAGAAGCAGATCATGTGACAGTAAGGTTTGATGCCTCATGTACAGAAGGACCCTGAACCTTAGTTGACGTGGGAAGACGGTGGCACTGGTTCTGATGGAAGGTTCCATAGTCACACATCCAGAACCACAAGCGTCTAGATAAGCCTGATAAGAACGGATGACTAAGCTAGTACCAGCATGTATATATACCCTAGCTAGTCCGGCTCAGATGTTCCCCATCTTGAGCTCCTGTGACAATCAGTAGCCTTGTGGACCTTTAACTTCCTTCCTTGCATCTCACCACCCGAACTCGTCCCTTTGGTACTCGTCCCCTGTGACTTGTATACTGAGCCTGTGACTTTGGTAGACCCTGCATTGGACTTATTGTCTTCCACATTGACCCAAGATTGTCCTGACCTTGTCTCTGTGACCTAGCCACCCACACTCGACTGTGTACGCCCCTCTGAGCATAACAACCGGTGACAACGAGATGATCCCCATCCTTCCACCAAAGGCCGTCAATTTTCTTCAGATTGTGTGCATCGGCCCATGATTCACATAATTGCTGGTTCATGTTTTGCGATACCTGGGCCCACAAGTCCATGTTGTGAAGACTGATGATGGCTGTTTTTACAAAGGTCTCTTCGGGGAGTACGGTGACATCATTGTTATCCTCCTCTCCACTGTTCAGATCAGGTCATCATGATAGGGCATCAGCACGTGCATTGTGGCTTCCTGCAATATGCTTCAGTACGAAGTTGTATTCTTCTAGCTCTAGGACTTCACGGGCGACTTGTTGACTGATTTTGTGAGGTTCTTTCCAGTAAAGCAGATTGGAGTGATTGGTATGAATGATGGTCTTATGAGGGGTTCCTGCTAGATATGGTTGCCAGTGTCACAAAGCTTTTACAATGGCCAGTAGTTCTCTATCCCAAATGTCGTAATTTCATTCTGCTGATGAGAATGTTTCCGAGTAGAAGGTGACTGGGTGGAGGAGTCCTTCTGCGTCCTGCTGGTTCAATACAGCCCCATTGGTGAAGTGAGATGCGTCGACTTCAAGTTCAAAGGGCTTGTCCAAGTCTGGTTGCAGGAGGACCAGTTCTGCACCTATGATGTCTTGGATCTGTTCAAAGGCTTGCTGCTGCTCCTTTCCCCAATGCCAGGGTGTGTCCTTCTTTAATAGTCCATTCAGTGGTTGGGCGATCCCCGAGAATCCTCGTACAAATCACCAATAGAAATTGCAGAATCCGATAAAGGATCGCACATCCTTGACACATGTGGGTACTGGCCACTCCTGGATTCCCTGTATCTTTACTGGGTCCATTCACACTCGTCCTCCTTCTAGGATAATGCCTAGGTACTCGATGCTTTGTTGTTTGAAGGAACACTTTGCCGGTTTAAGGTATAGATCGTGCTCATGCAGTATGTCCAGTACCTGATGTATGCGCTCTCGATGGTGGTTCAGATTATTGGTGGTGGCGACCAGGATGTCGTCCATATAGACTACTACTTCACCAGTAAGAATGAGATCTCAGAAAATGTGGTTCATCATGGCTTGAAATGTTGCTGGCGAGTTCATGAGTCCGAAAAACATGACGTTTGGTTCGAACAACCCTTGATTTGTTTTAAATGCCGCTTTGCACTGATCACCTTCTTTTATCCTGACATTGTTATAGCCCCAGCGTACATCCATTTTTGAAAAGAGAGACTTGTCCCACATGGTGTCAATGAGTTCGGAGATAAGTGGTAGGGGATAGGCATTCTTTACAGTGTACGTGTTGATCCTCCGATAGTCTTGAACCGGTCGCAGTTTGCCATCCTTCTTTTTGATAAAGAAGAAGGGTGAGGCATATTGTGACTTGGATGGGCAGATGTATCCTTTAGCCAAATGTTCTTCCAGGAACTCAGTGAGTGCAGTCTGCTCAGACTGAGACAGGGGATAAATTTTGCAATCTATAGCCGCTGGTGTGTTCGGAAGGAGGTCGATGGCGTGATCCCATGGTCATTCTGGGGGGAAGCGATGGGATTCTTCTTCGGAGAATACCTTCCAGTGCCACTGTGACAGAATTCTCCCTGCGACGTTACTAATGACTTGACATCATGTTTCACTGGTGTTTTGCTTACTGAGGGCCTAACCCCTCCTAATTCTCCTTAGTTCTAGCTTGATCTACTATTAGACATTATATCATAGTACTAGATGCTTCTACATAATATGACATAGCTAGCTCCACATGTATTTAAAGACCAACTAGAGTAGAGAGACAGACCAAGTCTGTTCTCTTGTATTCAATCAAAGGTGCTTTGGAATCCTTGAATCCTCTCAGTTAGAGCCCCACTTGAACTCTCCAAGATGTGACTTGGAGAGCCTTCATCATCTTGGACTTGTTGCAGGACTTAGAGTCTCTGCTGTCGACTTCAAATCTCACATGCATGCCCTCTGACTTCGTCATGGGCTTGACTAGATTGTGACTCTATTGTAACTTTGAACCTTGCCTTGACTTGGAAGACTTGCTCCCGTCCGACCCTGACACAGTTCTGCACCTAACTGTGACAGCCGCTGGTAAGCACTTGGTACTACATCTTGGTATGTCTTCTCAGCCTGTCCCTGTACTGCCTTCTGGGCTAACTCTGATGCTTTGGTGGTGTAACAATAGCCAGGGTCATTTTCTTCCTCTGCCTGCATGGTCCTTGCTACTAGATGTCTGATCGCATAGTCATAACCAAGCGATGTGATAATGGTTGGATAGGAGTCCTTGTCCATCGTCGCGTCAGCCCAGTTGATCTTTGGTTGAAGGCAGCAAGCCATGGGTATCCCAGAATAAGATCTTCGTCTCCTAGATCCGTAATTAGGAAGTGAATGTTTTTGTGGTCTCTCCAACTTGGACTTTCAGGTCTGTGTAGTGGGTGATCTTTCCGGCATGATTGGCCATCCTGTCAATGTTCCAAATGTTCTTTTCCTGGGGAAGTGCCAGCCATCCCAAACCCATTGTTCTGATTAATTGTGGGTGAATAAAATTGTCCGTGGCTCTGGAGTCCACTAAAATGTCTCAATCAGCCGTCCTCTGTGTAGTTTCAAAATGGACTGGTATTTTTAATGATTTGAACTGACTAGCATACACAGAGGTAACATGGAGTGCTCGTGCCCAGGCGATGGGTTTGAGCCTAACAAAAATCCTTCTTTGCAAATGCCTTTTCTACCAGTATGGCGCGCACTTCCTCACTCTCCTTCATCATGTTAGCCCATATGTCTTGAGCTTTCTCTTCTTTTGACCGCTTATCCACAGTGGGTGGATTATTCTGAATGGGGTGTTCTGGTGTTACGGTGGCGGCGGCGACTCGTACTCCCTTCTTGGGGCAGTCTCAAGACATATGTCCTAGCACTCTGCAACGGAAGCAGCGCCCTTCTTTCATTAGAGTTTGCCGCTCATCCTCCATAAGTGCTGCTCGAGCCCGGGCTCAATCTGCAGAGGTATCCATAGCGTTTGGATCCCGCTGGGCATGCTGGGCGGCTTTACTCCAAAAGCTGCCTTCCACTGGTCTCGGGTTTTTCCCTTCTTGGTGTCGACTCCAAATCGTGTCTGGAAGTCAAGGTAGTCTGTTGCTGCTGTCGAGTGGCATTGACCCAACTATCCCAGTCATGAGGATGGTGAAATTGGATAATGTTTTTGACTAGGGGGTTGGGTAGGCCTTGCAAGAAGAGGTCTAGTGTTGCCTCTTCGTCGGTGTCATAGCCGGCCCTATTGGCTAAACTCCTGAACTTGGCCACATATGCGTCAAGTTCTCCCTTCTCCATTCTGAGGGACTTCAGTTCCCAGGCTGCTTTCTGTTTGGCTGCCCATCTGTGAAGGCATCCTTAAACCTCTCGCTATGGTCTCCCAAAGACCTTTGCTTGTAGTTTGGCGCCCACTTTCAACCTGCTGTTCAGCCACTCCAATTGTTCCATCATCCAGTCATCCACCGCATCCCCTCAGATCAGGGAAAGAAACAGATTGGCACATTGGAATGGGTTGACAATCTGTGGGATGTCATGATTGAAGTTTTGAACATTGTGAACTCCAACATGAATTTCTTGCTTTGTGAATGGTCCCCAGTGAATGTTTGGGGCAACACTCCTGACAAACGTCCAGAAGGGGGGGGAATGTTCAGTGGTGGTGCCACAGGGGCTGGTGGGCGGGGTCTGGAAGTTGGGTGGTGATGGTAGACATGGGTGGATGGGATGGGGTGATGGTGTCTGTGGATTGTATGATATCTGGGGAGTTGTCAAAGCAGGGACTCTGAACGTGACAACTGCAGGTGCAACTGGAAACGTAGTCGCTGCTAATGCTGGTGCTTCTTCTTCACTAGGTTCTTCTACGTACTCCTCTGGTTCAGAGTCCGTGACAATGGCTGGGGATTTTCTCTCCACGGGCCTAGTCCAAATTCAGGTGGGGCAGGTCCTGTAGTGACCCAAGAGTGTCGGCTGTCCGAGTATTGGATGCGATACCAAACTCTCTTTTCGTCATCGTATTCTACTGGTTGGTATCTTCCGTCGTGATAGACGTAGTATCCAAACTTGGACTCAAAGTCTTTCCAGGTGGCAGAGCCAAGTACTTGCTGTGAAAGATTATGCTCGTCTCTGCGTTCGATGAGTTCTTCCTGGAAGAGGGTCTGACTGCGGCTGGAAGCCACTGTGAGAGACTCGACTTGATGTTACGTCTGGTGTGAGATGTTCTGCACGACTTGTGCGACAGCTTTGTACGTTCGTTCAGATAAGAGATCAATAAGACCTCTTGGAGTTCGAATGGATGAGTCAAAGTCAAAGGGGCTGTTCCCTAGTGAGATGTTGAGCGAAAGTGCCAAAAGCACTGAGATGATCGAGTCAAAGGTTTCAAGGGAAGTCCGAAGACAACACCGATGTATTCAATAAGTCGAGTCTGAGGTCTACAATGTAGCTACAGCGGACTTATATATGTAATCGAATGGGCGTCTATAAGATAAGGAACTGGAGTCAGGTGGGCCCAAATATATGGAAGCGGACGGTGTAAAGTCAGGCTTCTGATAGGGTATTAAGTAAGTGTCCGAACGTAAAGATAAGAGATAGTGAGATAAGAGATAAGGGATCAAACATAGGTATACAGTGCATCAACAAGTCCAAAGCAAGTCATGGGGATGGGAGTAAGGCACATGATGGGTCCCAGGACGGAGACGTGATCATGAAGTGCAGAGTGGGTGGTAAAGACGGGTCACTGTTGGGAGGTGGAAGAAAATGGGGTTGCTCGGCAGGGATTGTAACAAATGACATCGTTTCTATATCGCATCCATTGGCACTGATGATATGATCTTAGGGTACCCTTGGTTTGCGGCAATGAATCCACAAATCGATTGGCAGAATGGATGACTAAATCAGCAGATCCACTTCACTCTCCCTAGCGAAAAGATCCAATGTCTTAATATTGCACAAGAACTTGCCATTAAAGCGAAAGACAAAACAGAAAGATCGTGGGATCAGGTCGTACCTCCTGAGTACCATAAACATCACAAAGTCTTTAGCAATGAGGAGGCACAACACTTCCCCACACCACACCCCTGGGATCATCAAATCGAATTGAAACCCAACGCACCGGCCACTTTAGATTGCAAGATCTACCCTCTCAGACCAGGAGAGCAAGATGCATTAAACAAATTTTTGGAGGAACATTTGCAAAAGGGCTATATTCAGGAGTCGAAATCACCTTACTGTTACGTCCGGTGTGGGACGTTTCACACGACTTGTGTGACAGCATTCGTTCATTATCAGATAAGAGACCAATAGGGCCCCTTGGAGTTATGCGGGAAGAGTCAAAGTCAAAGAGGCTGTACTCTAAGACAATGTTAAACGGGAAGTACCAGAAGTACTTGAGATGGTCAAGTCAAAGTGTCCAAAGGGAAGTCCAGAAGACAAGCACCGATGTATTCAATAAGTCGAGTCTGAGGCCTACAAGGTAGCTACAGTGGACTTATATATGTAATCGAATGAGCGTCTAAAGATAAGATAAGGTGGAATCATGTGGGCCCAAATATACGAAGGCAGAGGGCGTAAAGCCATGCTTCTGATAGGGAATTAAGTAAGTGTCCGGTCATAGAGATAAGAGATAAAAGATAAGCAAAGACAGGCCAAACACAAGTACAGTAACACAAACAAGGACAAAGGCAGTCACGGGGAAGGGAGCAGGGCACGTGATGGGTCCCAAGAAGGGGACATGATCAAGAAGTGGAGAGTCGGTGGAAGGGAAGGGTCGTTATTGGGAGGGTGAAGAAAATTGGGTTGCTGGGCAAGGGTCGTAACATCACCCCCTCTTCTGGTTCTAGCAGACCCGGCTAGAAATGACTCGTACCATCATCATCCTGCACCAGGTCTAGATAGTCGTCGGCTACATTACGATCATCCAGGGAGTAATTTTCCTTGTCCGAATCCTGGGGGCACCAATGAGCGCGGAGAAACCTATAAGGGCCGCGCTGCCCACATGAGTAGCAGAGGTCATGGATAGGGCAGTCCAGCTCGCGGTGTCCCAAGTTATGACGAAGACACTTGCCGCACCATCCGGAGGGGTTGATGATGGTCAGAGCGATGCCAACGCAACGGAAAATGCAGAACCAGCTCCAATGCAGATTGCTGTGGCAATGATGGCACCATTTGTGGTTGAGGGGACAGTTCCAACTAATGTGGTACTTGCTGTCGCACCACCAACATGTCTCTCCGCGAGGATTCTCGTGCAATCGTGGCATCTTGAACCGGTTTGGCAGCAGCGTTGGAGCGGCTCCCAATGATCGTGGAGGGAGGGGTCGTGCATATGTGTCAGCATACCTTTCGGCAATAGTCTGGTACACATCTCCCTTTTCCAACCTCTTCCTTATCTCCACCAATTCCTGTTCCACCTGGAACATCCCACTCGTCAGCCATGTCATCATCTTCGCATGTTCTTTATATTGTTTGTTAAGTGTCATGTGCAGTGTCAGGTTCTTCCGCAGTCTCATTACCTCGGCTTTGAGATGTGGAAGACGCATGTCATTCAGCACTTCGTTGATGGCAAAGGCCTGGGAGTCTTCAGCAGCTATGTTACAAACAGGGCCTAGCAGCCCTATTTTCTTCACGCTTCCCAACAGGGACCCCACTCGTCCACCAACACTTCACTTTCTCATTACGTCTCCCTCCTGGGACCCCTCACATGCTTTGCTTCCATCCCCGTGACCGTTGTTTGGACTTATGTACTCACTGTTTACTTATGATTACCTTTCCTTATCTTCTTATCTCTACGACTGGACACTTACTTAATTCCCTATCAGAAGCCAGGCTTTACGCCCTCTGCTTTCGTATCTTCAGGCCCACATGACTCCATTATCCTTATCTATAGACGCCCATCCGTTTACATATATAAGTCCATCCTAGCTACACTGTAGACTTCAGACTCACTTATTGAATACATTGGTGTTTGTCTTTCGGACTTCAACTTGAATCCTCTGACTCATCTGTCTCAGTGCTTTGGCACTTTCCGCTCAACATTGTCTTAGGGAACAGCCCCTTCAACTTTGACTCATCCCCTTGAAACTCCAAGAGGTCTTATTGATCTCTTACCTGAAACCCTTGACCAACGCTGTCGCACAAGTTGTGCAGAACGTCCCACACCGGACGTAACATCAAGTCGAGTCTCTCACAGTGGCTTCCACCCACAGTCAGACCCTCTTCCGAGAAGAACTCATCGAGCACAGAGACGAGAATAATCTTTCACAACAAGTACTTGGCTCTGCCACCTGGAAAGACTTTGAGTCCGAGTTTGGATACTACATCTATCACAACAGAAGATACCAACCGGTAGAATATGATGACGAGAAAAGAGTTTGGTATCGTATCCGATATTCGGACAGCCGACACTCTTGGGTCACTACAGGACCTGCCCCACCCGAATTTGGACTAGGCCCGTGGAGAGAAAACCCTCCAGCCATTGTCACAGACTCTGAACCAGAAGAGTACATAGAAGAACCCAGTGAAGAAGAAGCACCAGCATTAGCAGCATCTACGTTTCTGGTTGCACTGGAAGTTGTCAGGATCAGAGCCCCTGCTTTGACAACCCCACAGATATCAATACAGTCTACACACACTATTGTCCCATCCCACCAACCCATGTCTACCATCGCCGCCCAACTCCCAGATCCCACCCCACCAGCCCCCGTGGTGGCACCACCAAACATTCCTCCCCCATCGGGACGACTGTCAGGAGTGCTACCCCAGACATTCACAGGGGATCGCTCGCAAAGCAAGAAGTTCATGTTGGAGTTCACAACCTTCAAGAACTTCAACCATGATGTCCCACAGATTGTCAACCCATTCCAGTGTGCCAATCTGTTCCTCTCCTTAATCCAAGGAGATGCAGTGGATGACTGGACCATGGAACAGTTGGAGTGGCTAAATGAACAAGTTGAAAGTGGGCGTCATACCACAAGCGAAGGCCTTTGGGAGACCATTGCCGAGAGGTTCAAAGACGCTTTCACAGATGGGCAGGCCAAGCAGAAGGCAGCCCGGGAGTTGAAATCCCTCAGAATGGAAAAGGGCGAACTAGATGCATACATCGCCAAATTCAGAAGTCTGGCCAATAGAGCCGGCTACAACACAGATGAGGAGGCCACACTAGACCTTTTCTCACAAGGACTACCCAACCCACTAGTCAAAAACATTATACAGTTCCATCATCCTCATGATTGGGACACTTGGGTTGATGCTGCCTGATGACAGCAGCAAGATTACCTGGACTTCCAGACACGATTTGGAGTCGACACCAAGAAGGGAAAAACCCAAGATCAGTGGAAGGCTGCCTTCGGAGTAAAACCTGCCCAGCATACCCAGCGGGATCCAAACGCCATGGATACCTCTGCAGACCAGGCCCGAGCTCGGGCAGCACTCACAGAAGATGAGTGGCAGACATTAATGAAGGAAGGACGATGCTTTTGCTGCAGAGCATTAGGACATATGTCTTGGGATTGTCCCAAGAAGGGGGTACGCATCACCACGGCAACCATCACATCAGAAAGCCCCGCTCAGAATAACCCGCCTACTGTAGACAAAAGGTCAAAAGAGGAGAAGGCCCAGGATATATGGGCTAATGTTACGAACCCTGCTGCGTTGTCTTGTTTTCTTTTCCATCACGTGACTTGTTGCTTGGATGCGTTTGTCCCTTTGTTGACTGTGTTGTGACTGGCATTGTCCTTGTTTGTCCCTTATCTCTGACTCATGCTGTGCTTATCTATGGCTTGTACCTTACATCAGGACGCTTACATATTTTCCCACCAGAATCGCGACTATACCAGATCCGTCTACGTATATTCTCACCTGGCCCACACTGACTCTGTTCCCCATTCGGTTATATTATGACTTCATTGATACATCGAGTATGGTACTCCGATTCAGACTCCAACCTCTATTACGTATATAAGGCCTGCCTAGATAGCCTGTATGCCTTAGACTCAACTTCTTAATCGACTTGGTGCATTACCTTCTGGGTGATCTCTAAGACCCGACTCCTGAATCGTCTCAGTGCTTCTGGCACTCTTCCGCTCACTGATACTGAGGGATTAGCTCCTTGGTATTGACTTCTCACCTGATCTCCGTGTACTTGAAAGACAGTACACACTTGACTTCATAGTTTTGCTACGCGACTTATCACATGTCGTGACAAATGCCCGCACCAGGCGTTACATTAAGTCAAGTCTCTCCCCACCGTGGCTTCATCCAGCTGCAGTCAGACCTTGCATAATGAAGAACTTACTGACTGCCGAGATGAGGATAACCTTTCACAACAGGTCCTTGGCTCTGCTGTCTGGAAAGACTTTGAAACCGAGTTTGGATACTATGTCTATCACGACGATCAGTACCAGCCAGTTGAATATGATGAACAGAAATGAGTCTGGTACCATATCCGTTACTCTAGAAGCCATCATTCCTGGGTCACCACAGGACCTGCCCCACCAGAGTATGGCTTAGGACCTTGGAGAGAGAATCCTCCAGCCATCATCACAGACTCCGAGACTGAAGAATATATCGAAGAAAGCAGCGAAGACGCACAAGTCATAGCCCCTAGTTTTATGGCTCAGACAGTGGCACCTGAGAGTACTACGTTCAGAACATCTGCTTTAGTCTCTCCCCAGATCACATGACAGACCTCAGACACCCCGACCCTCACATACCCAACAATGTCGACCATTGCTGCAGTTACCAGACCCCGCTCCAATTGTCCCTGCTCCGAACCTCCCCCCCCATCAGGATGCCTTACGGGAGTCCTGCCGACCACATTCACTGGTGATCGATCTCAGAGCAAGAAGTTCATGCTTGAGTTTGAGACATTCAAAAACTTCAATCATGATGTCCCACAAATTGTGAACCCTTTCCAATGGACCAACCTTTTCCTCTTGCTTATCAGAGGGGATTCCGTCGATGATTGGACAATGGAGCAGATCGAATGGCTGAACGATAGAGTTACAGCTGGAACCAGAACCACAGATGAGGATCTGTGGGATACAGTGGCACAAAGATTTAAAGACGCCTTCACAGATGGGCAGGCCAAGCAGAAGGCCACCAGAGAATTGAAGTCCCTGAAAATGGAAAGAGGGGACTTGGATGGCTATGTGGCCAGATTCCGCAACCTGGCCAAGAGAGCGGGGTACGATGTGAATGAAGAGGCAATGCTTGACCTCTTCTCCCAGGGGCTGCCCAACCCCCTGGTGAAAAATATCATCCAATTCCATCACCCCAAGTCGTGGAGCCAGTGGACGAGTGCTGCTAGGACACAGCAGCAGGATTATTTAGACTTCCAAACACATTTTGGAGTGGATACAAAGAAGGGCAAGACCTGCGATCAGTGGAAGGCGGTGTTTGGGGTAAAACCTACTACCTCGTGAGACCCCAACGCCATGGATACATCAGCAGATCACACCAAGGCCCATGCAGCCCTCACTGATGATGAAAAAAGAAACCTCATGAAGGAAGGGCGTTGCTTTCACTGCCGAGCACAAGGGCACATGTCGCGATTTTGCCCTAAGAAAACAGTCCATGCCGCTGAAGCAACAGTAGCCACTGCTGCCACAGTACCGCCAGTACAGAATCTGCCGACTCCAGCAAAAGAAAACCCAGTAACCGCCCCAAAGACTAAAGAACAGAAAGCAGCAGCCATATGGGAACACATGATGAATGAGGATGAGGCAGTACGCACCTTGATTGTCGATAAGGCCTTTGGCCAGAAGGATTTTTGATCAGCTCGACCCCATCGGCCTGGGCAAGAGCACTCCATGTAACTTCTGTGTACACTAGTCATTTCAAGTCTCTAAAAATACCAGTACACTTTGAAACCAAACAGAAGATGGCCGACCGATGGATATTGATTGATTCTGGAGCAACAGATAACTTTATCAGTCAAAGACTTCAGAGAACGTTGGGACTGGGGACACAGTTACTTCCCCAGGAGAAAAACATTTGGAATATAGACGGAACGGCCAACAAAGCCGGAAAGATCACGCATTGCTGTGATCTGGAAGTACAGGTTGGGGAGCGAACCAAACAACTTCACTTCCTCATCACGGATCTAGGAGATGAAGACATGGTGTTGGGGTACCCATGGCTAGCAGCATTCGAACCCAGGATCAACTGGGCAGAAGTGACAATGGACAAAGATTTCTACCCAGTTCTCATTACGTCCCTGGGATATGATTACGCTGCGCGACACCCCTTGACCCATGCTATCATTATGGGATCAGCCATCACCTGGAGTGACGTGAAACCTGTGGATCAGGTGTACTGCTACGTTACAAAGGCATCGGAACTGGCCCAGGCAGAGGCACAGAAGAACCCGGAAAAGACATTTGAAGAAGTAGTGCCGGTAGAATACCATCGACACTGGAAGGTTTTCTCAGAAGAAGAGTCACAATGTTTCCCTCCCTCTCGCCCTTGGGATCACGCCATCGACTTTGTCCCAAATGCCCCACAATCTGTGGATTGCAAGATCTACCCATTGTCCCAACCCGAGAAGGAGGCGCTCTCCACCTTCCTGGAGGAACACCTGGCGAAAGGATATATATGACCCTCCAACTCGCCCTATGCTTCACCCTTCTTTTTCATTAAAAAGAAGGATGGGAAACTGCGACCAGTACAGGACTACAGATGGATTAATGATCTACTGAAAAAAGACGTGCCCTGGCACTGGGATGAAAGACAGCAGAAGGCATTTGACCAAATAAAAGTGATCATTAGCTCCGAGCCAGTTCTCATTCAACCTGACTTAGCCAAACACTTTGAACTGGAAGTCAATGCTTCCATGTATGCCAATGGCGTGGTTTTATCACAGAGAGATACTGGAGGAATCCTTCACCTGGTTGCATTTTACTCAGAAACATTTTCATCAGCGGAAAGGAACTACGACATCTGGGACAGGGAACTACTGGCTATTGTAAAAGCACTATGGCACTGGCGACCATACCTGGCTGGATCCCCACATAAGACCATCATCTATATGGACCACTCCAACCTTCTTTACTGGCAGGAACCCCATAAAATTAGCCGACGAGTAGCACAAGAGGTTTTGGAACTCGAAGAGTACAACTTCACGCTCAAGCACCTACCTGGGACTCGAAATGCATGAGCTGATGCCTTGTCCAGACCAACCGGACGTGATGAAGGAGAGAACGACAATGACAATATTGTCGTTTTACCAGAAGATGTCTTTGCGAAGACCACTGTCATTAGCCTCCATGACATGGATTTATGGGCCCAAGTGATGCAGAATATGAACCAGGAGCTGTGCAAATCCTGGGCAGAGCCACACAACATAAAAATAAAAAACGGGCTCTGGTGGAAAGATGGTGATTGATTGGTTGTCACCAGTGGTGACAACGTTAAGAGGGGGGTGATCCATTTTCACCATGACCTTCTGTTACGACCTACCCAGCGTACCCAACAGACGGCAAGACGTGGGGGACACACAAGCAGTGACAGTAGCCGCGCAGGGTCCACAAGGACATCGCCGGCTTAGTCATGATGTCCCACGCCGAAGTCCAGAAGACGGATACAGCATGAGGTACAGAAGCAGATCACGTGACAGTAAGGTTTGATGCCTCATGTACAGAAGGACCCTGAACCTTAGTTGACGTGGGAAGACGGTGGCACTGGTTCTGATGGAAGGTTCCATAGTCACACGTCCAGAACCACAAGCATCTAGATAAGCATGATAAGAACAGATGACTAAGCTAGTACCAGCATGTATATATACCCTAGCTAGTCTCGCTCAGATGGTTCCCCATCTTGAGCTCCTGTGACAATCAGTAGCCTTGTGGACCTTTAACTTCCTTCCTTGCATCTCACCACCCGAACTCGTCCCTTTGGTACTCATCCTCTGTGACTTGTACACTGAGCCTGTGACTCTGGTAGACCCTGCGTCGGACTTATTGTCTTCCGCATCGATCCAAGATCGTCCCGACCTTGTCTCTGTGACCTAGCCGCCTGCACTCGACCGCGTATGCCCCTCTGAGCATAACACCTTCCCTCTGCAGGACATCCTGGCATTGCAAATACCTACGCCCTTGCCAAACAAGATTACTGGTGGCCGAATATGAAAAAGGATGTCAAAGCATATGTCAAAGGATGTGTGGAATGCCAGGCAAACAAAGTAAACACTCACCCAAGACTGCTGGCACTCTCACCTATTACACCGATAGCAACAGCTCCCTTCCAGACCATCGCTATGGATTTCATTGTCAAACTGCCACAGTCACAAGGATACGACTCCATACTCACCATCATGGACCATGACTACTCGAAGGCCGCCCTTTTTATCCCCTGTAATGAGACAATATCAGCAGAAGGGGTCGCGAAACTTTACCTGGACCACGTCTATCGACATTATGGACTCCCACAGAAGATCATCTCTGACCGAGACCCACAATTCGCTTCTATGTTCGCCCGGGCTCTCTGTAAAAGTCTCAATATCCAGCAGAACATCTCCACAGCATATCACCCTCAGACGGACGGTCAATCAGAACGTACAAATCAGTGGCTAGAACAATATCTTCAATTTTGGTGTAACGAACGACAGAACAACTGGGCAGAATGGCTGGCGACGACTGAGTTCGCACATAATAGTTGGCCAAATGGAACGACAAAAGCCACTCCCTTCTCCCTTATTATGGGATGGGACCCTTGCACCACGTGGACAGATAAACCCACAAATGTACCATCTGTGACGCAACGTATCGGCCAATGGGAAGAGGTATGGGAATCGGCCAATAGAAATCTTCAGAAGGCGCAAAGGACCCTGGCTGAGAAGCCTACTAAGTTTATGCCCTACCAGGTCAGAGATCAAGTCTGGTTAGAAGGGCGCAATATCCATACATCACACCCAACGGCGAAATTAGCTCCCAGACACCACAGCCCCTTTGTGATTGAACAGAAGCTCTCGGATGTTACATACAAGCTCACATTACCTGCCACCTGGAAGATACATCCCGTCTTCCATGCCGGTCTTCTGACGCTGTACAAGGAAACCTCTATTCATGGACAGAATTTTCCCAGACCCCCCCCTGACCTAGTTGACAGAGAACCAGAATGGGAAGTAGAACGTATCGCTGATGCGAAATGGAAGGGTCGAGGGCACAACCAGAAGCTCCATTACTTGATCAAATGGAAGGGATTCCCTGACACTGACAATTCATGGGAATCTGCTGCGGATGTCTTTGCGCCCAAGCTCATCGAAGACTTCTATAGGCGCCACCCAGAGGCAGATAAAGAGCAGGAAAAAATATGTGCAGACAGACAACTCCCTTCCCCACAACTGACCAGAAGACCATCCATGTCGACATCCAAGATTCACACCTCTGCCACCATCGATGCATTTCCCGTACTTACTCCTGTGCATCCTCCTTCTCGCCCACTTTCTCCTATTGACTACGATGCGACCGCCCAAGTGGCCCAAGGGGACAGAATCATCGACATCGACGAAGATTTTAATCTGCCCGAACACCCCCATCCCAACGACTTGATTGATGTAGACTTTGGCGATGAGTCCCCCAAATTCCCCTTCTTCCCCAATGACCCCAACTCAAACTTCTACTTCCCGCTCATGATCCCGACCTCCAAGAACGACGGTACTATGGAGGTAGCCAAGTACATCTACTACACCAATGAAGGTATGGACATAGCTGGCTGTCTGGAAAAGGGAGGACCAGTCTATGGGGCCCCGGTATACCTAGAGGAGAAAAATGTCAACTGACTTCACTACATTTTGGGACCGGAACATCTACAGCATTTATCGGCCCACAACCCGCGCGCCTTCACCATCAACGAGGTGCTCCGAGACCTACGAATGCCACGACTAACTGCTGAGATTGCGCGGTTGCGAAAGTTTCAAGCACTCAGGGACAACCTGGAGATGCAGCACCATGACTATGAGCGACAGATGGTAAAGATCAATCGAGGAGTATTTGACATAGAGCATCACCTGGCAAGCATTAGGATGAGATTGGAACAAGGGGAAGCGTACCAAATCATTTCTGAATGGTACGCCGATATTTTTGCGCGACCACTCCCTTGTTGCCACCTCGATCTTGCGCCCTGGCTTAACCCCCACTGCTTCGAAATGCCACGTCTCCACGAAAATCCTGACAGCAAGCTTTGCTGGCGCTGCAGCAGCAAGTACCATCTCAGCTGGTGCTGCCCTACATGTTACGTCCAGTGCGGGACGTTCCACACGACTTGTGTGACAGCGTTCGTTCGTTATCGGGTAAAAGGCCAATGAGACCTTTGGAGTTCGTGGTGAAAGAGTCAAAGTCAAAGAGGCTGTACTCTAAGACGTTGTTGAGTGGAAGGCACCTGAAGTGCTTGGTGAGAGGGTTGAGTTAAGGCTTTCAAAGGGAAGTCCAGAAGACAAGCACCGATGTATTCAATAAGTCGAGTCTGAGGTCTACAGGGTAGCTACAGCGGACTTATATACGTAATCGAATGAGCATCTAAAGATAAGATAACACGGAGTCATATGGGCCCGAATATATGAAAGCGGAGGGCGTAAAGCCTGGCTTCTGATAGGGTATTAAGTAAGTGTCCGGTCGTAAAGATAACGAGATAAACGATAACAAGATAAGAGTCAAATACAAGCAAGCAACAGGTCAACAAGTCCAAAGCAAATCACAGGGACGGGAGCAGGGCACGTGAGGGATCCCAGGATGGGGACGTGATCAGGAAGTGTAAGGTAGGGGACGAGTGGGGTCATCATTGGGGATCGTGAAGAAAAGTGGGTCGCTAGGCGAGGGCCGTAACATCACCCCCTCTTCTGGCTCTAGCTGACCCAGCTAGAAACGACTCGTACCATCATCATCCTGCACCAGGTCCAAGTAATCATCGGCTACATTACGATCGTCCATGGTGTAATTTTCCTTGTCCTCGTCTTGGGGACACTGATGGGCGCGGAGGAAGCCATAGGGGCCGCGCTGTCCACACGGGTGACAGAGATCGTGGACAGGGCAGTCTAGCTCGCGATGCCCCGCGTTGTGACGTAGGCACTTGCCGCACCAGCCGGACGGATTGATGATTGTCGGGGGAACGCCTACACGGCGGAAAATGCAGAACCGGCTCCAGTGCAGGTTGCTGCGACAGTGGCGACACCACTTGCGGTTGAGGGGACAGCTCCAGCTGAGATGGTACTTACTGTCGCACCGCCAACACGTTTCCCGCGCGGATTTTGTGCATCCGCGGCATCTCGAACCGATTGGGCAGCAACCTCGGTGCGGCTCCTAACGATCGTGGAGGGAGAGGTCGTGCGTATGTGTCGGCGTACCTCTCGGCGATGGTTTGGTACGCATCTCCCATCTCCAACCTTTTCCGGATCTCTACCAATTCCTGCTCAACCTGGAACATTCCGCTGGTCAACCTTGTCATCATCTTCGCGTGTTCCTTGTACTGCCTGTTGAGTGTCGTTCGCAGCGTCAGGTTCTTCCGCAGCCTCATCACCTCGGCCTTGAGGCGCGGAAGACGCATGTCGTTCAGTACCTCGTCAATCGCAAAGGCGCGGGAGTCTTCCGCGGCCAAGTGCCCCAACTGCTCGTCGCTCATCGTGTGATGAAGCCGTCCTGTATATCGTTCTTCCAGATAGACTGGGGCCCCGTAGACGGGACCTCCTTTCATCATGCACCCCGCGACATCCATTCCCCCATTGGTGTAGAAGATGTACTTAGCTATAGCTTTGGTGCCATCCGCCATGGTGATCTCGAGCGGGAAGTACATCAACGAGTTCGGGTTGTTTGCAAAGAATGGGAACTCGGGGACGTCGTCGTTCAACTCCATGCCTGCCAAGTCATTTGGGTGCGGTTCTTCACAGTGTTCAAAGTCGTCGTTAGGGTTGGGTGACTGATTCTTCACGCATTCTTCCGCAGCTTCGTAGTCAATAGGCGAGGAAGGACGAGTGGAAGGGTGAGCAGAGGGAAAAGCTTCCACGACCACATGAGTGGCAGTGAAGGCGTCGATGGCAGCAGAGGCAGCAATGGAAGAGGAAGACATATCAATTGTAGGTTAGGACGTTGCTGGTGAAGCGTTGTTCTGGGGAAAAGTCGGGAGTCTGCTTCCTCTTTTAAATGTTCTTGGGCGCTTGGGGATGTCGTAAATGAAACTCCGCGATCAGGTCCGGGGCAAAGATATCCCCGGCTGGTTCCCACGAGTTGTCAGAGTCTGGGAAACCTTTCCACTTGATCAGGTAGTACAGCTTGCGCCCTCGGCCTTGTCGCTTCGAGTCTAGAACGCGTTCTACTTCCCATTCCTCTTCTCCGTCGATAAGGTCAGGTGGAGGCCTCGGAAGTTCTCCCCATGAATGGAGGTTTCCTTGTATGGGGTCAAGAGTCTGGCGTGGAAGACAGGATGGATCTTCCATCTCGGCGGCAGTTGCAGTTCATATGACACATCTGACAGCTTCCTTGTGATTCGGAAGGGTCCGTGACATCGGGGCGCTAGCTTGGCTGAGGGGTGTGACGTGTGAATATTTTTTCCCTCGAGCCACACCCAGTCATTGGTCTGATAAGGTGTGAAAGTGCTTGGCTGGGCGGTCAGAAGCTGCTGTGCCTTTGCGAGGTTGTCATTGGCCGATTGTCGTAGCTCTTCCCATTGGCTTATCCGTTGGGTTACGGAAGGGACTTGAGTGGGCTTATCTACCCACGTGGTGCGCGGGTCCAGCCCATGATAAGGGAGAAGGGGTGGTCTTCGTGGTGCCATTAGGCCATGAGTGTGAGCGAACTCCGCAGTTGATAGCCATTCTGCCCAGTCATCTTGTCTGCTGTTGCACCAGAATCGGAGGTATTGTTCAAGCCACTGATTTGTCCGCTCAGACTGCCCGTCCGTCTGTGGATGATAGGCTGTGGAGATGTTCTGTGCGATGTCCAACGTTTTGCATAGGGCTCTGGCAAACGCTGATGTAAACCTGGTATCGCGGTCGGATATGATCTTCTTGGGGAGTCCATAGTGGCGGTATACGTGATCCAAGTACAGCTTTGCCACTCCTTCGGCGGTAATAGTCTCATGACAGGGAATAAATAGGGCTGCTTTGGAGCAGTCGTGGTCAGTGATCGTAAGGATGGTGTCAAAGCCCTGCGATTCGGGTAGTTTGACAATAAATCCATGGCAATAGTCTGAAAGGGAGTCGACACGATGGGAGTAATGGGGTGTATTGGCGGGATTTTTGGTGTGTGTTGACCTTGTTTGCCTGACATGCTGCGCATCCTTGCACATAGTTTTCGACATCTTTTTTCATGTTGGGCCACCAATAGTCTCTCTTGGTCAGGGCGTAGGTGTTGTGAATACCGGGGTGTCCTGAGGAGGGAAGGTCGTGATGAAAATGGATCACCCCCCTCTTAATGTTGTCGCCACCGGTGACAACCAGTCGATCTCCGTCCTTCCACCACAGGCCGTTGACTTCCTTTAAATTGTGTGCATTGGCCCATGAACAGCATAGTTCTTGGTTCATGTTTTGGAAACTTGTGCCCATAGGTCCATATCATGGAGACTGACTACAGCAGTTTTTGCGAACACTTCCTCAGGGAGGACAGTGATGTCATTATTGTCATCCTCGCCTGTATGCATATCCGGTCTTCGCGATAGTGCATCCGCTCTGGCATTCTGACTTCCAGCAATGTGTTTCAGGGTGAAATTGTACTCTTCTAACTCTAGGACTTCTCGTGCCACACGCCGACTGATTTTGTGGGGTTCCTTCCAA
>WTXG01000333.1:0-35573 GCA_022496185.1 Multifurca ochricompacta | reverse complement strand
TTATGTGACTAGAAAGGCTGGTAATTCTTATGATCTGATTGTTTAACTGCACCCACGCTTGTGCTACAGAGGGTGCAACCCCTCTTACTAATTCCCATCTTATTTCAGGGCCTAACCCCTGGAGCATATGATTATCTGGATACTTACTGGAACCTTCTGATTAGCTTATATTTACTGATTGTACCTCACTCAGGATGTATTTAAGCTACTAGATTAACTGAGACAGACTTTAAGTCTGTTCTCTTGTATCTAATACAGGTGTATTCGACTTCACTAAGATCCACTTGAACTCCCTGAGTAGCAGCTTGAGGAGGCTTCTTCCCAGTAACTCTGCAGGCTGATTGCTGCTGCTTCGACTTCTTCTGCACGTCCCCTCCATAGTATCGTGGGCACTTGAAACTTTGAACTAGACTAGGCCTTCTCTGTTAGACCTTGAATCTTGAGTGCCCGCATCTTGAGGGCCTTCAGACATCGAAAACGTGACTGGACGCAGCAGACACCTGGCTGTGACATTAGAACAGACTTTTGACTTTCAGAAAACAGATCACTCACCGAAACGCAGGGAGACGACGACGCGTCCCCTGCCCCGACACTAGACACTACGGCGCCACTCGATTCCCCTTTGTAATCCCTGCACGGCCTGAAGATAATATCCCACAACATTTGAAACGATCCCGCGTTGGCTTGAAGCGCACGAACAAGACTTCCGAGGTTACTGGGTGCCGTATCGACGAACTAATCTTGCTGTAGACTGGTATCGTGGAGTCTGGTACCATATCCATCCTAACAACCTAAATCAAATTGAAGCAATCAGAGTTGCACCAGAAGAAACAGGGCTGAACTTACCAGACGACCCCTCCTCGCACCCATAATTCTCCCATCAGCGCCAACGACGACTTCCCTCTTGGGTCAGAACGTTACCAGTACTATAGCCCCCATGGCGACGGTAACAACCAGCGTGACCACCACGACTCCAGGAGCGCGCGTGGGGCTTCGTTCACACAACCTAGCACAAGCGCAATCAGCCAAAACGCCAGCACAGGACTTACCTTGCCAGGACCAGGCGGACCCCTTGGAGGAAATCCAGGTGGAGGACCACCCGGAGGAGGACCACCCAGTGGAGGACCTGGAGGAGGAGGAGGACCTCAAGGCCCAATCGTACCCCCGGGACC
This sequence comes from Multifurca ochricompacta, assembly GCA_022496185.1. Taxonomy (NCBI): domain Eukaryota; kingdom Fungi; phylum Basidiomycota; class Agaricomycetes; order Russulales; family Russulaceae; genus Multifurca; species Multifurca ochricompacta. The sequence goes on along the minus strand of WTXG01000333.1, from coordinate 34,401 downwards.
AGGACTACACGCTCCAGGAGGACGCATTGAAGGAGCGCCCCCACCGTTCTTCGAAGGAGATCGATCCACGGCGAAGAGGTGGTTTTCTCAGCTTGAGCTACACCTTTTCTTGAACAAACATGCTGCAACTGTCATTGACGAGCAGAGTCGAGTTGCCTACGTACTAGCATTGATGAGAGGCCCAAGGTTGACCGATGGGTCGAAGAACAAACCGACTGGCTCGTCGACATGGCACAAAACAGAATTAGAGTTCAACGCCCTTGGAATGTTTTCCGTCAAACCTTCTTTGCCGCATGGTCTGACGTGGCGGCCGGACAAAAGGCATTACAGGCGCTCGAGAAATTACAAATGAAAGAAGGCAATATTGATGACTATATCGCGAGTTCCGATCTAGCCGTCCGAGCCGGGCTACACCTCGATGACGCCCGTTCGACAATATTTCTATCGCAGACTACCCACCCGACTAGTATCGACAATGTTGACTCAAGATCAGCCATCAGACCTGGAGAGGCAGCCAATTCAGCTAGGAGACATCATGCTAACTATGTTTCATAGGGGTCTCATTGGTAACAAGAAAACCACAGATCCATCCCCGCATGTAATAAATTCACCTTCTACAAGAAACGAGATCCAAATGCAATGGATGTGGACACGATCAAGAAGGCAGTCACCTCCAAGGATAAAGAGCATTACAAAAAGGAAGGCCGATGCTTCGAATGTGGCCGTCGGGACACTTAGTCCGAGATTGCCCGAACAGAAGCCCATGGCCAACTACGAGTACGCCAGCCCGAACTGCCACTATCACAGAAGTGACTCCGACGACTGTGACAGTACCCACTGGATCAAATAATCCAAATCCACGATTGACATTGTCGCGCTCGCAACTGCATTGAAGACAATGACTGATGATCAATGTCTAGAGCTCCAAAATCAATTCAAGGACAATGAGGATTTTTATATCGCTTGAATGATGCGGCCTTCATTCGAGCATTAGTTTCACACCATGTATTCATTTCACCAATCCCGAGCAATGAAAATATTTATCCCTTTATATGGTGTGAAGGAAATGGCCGACATAGAAGCACTTGTGGATAGTGGTGCAACAGAAAACTTCATCAACTATAGAACAGTTATCAAGTATCGACTCCAGACCAAACAACTCATCGATTCCTAAAAATACGAAACGCGGACAGAACACCCAACGCTACGCGAAATATTGATCAATATGTTGAGCTAGAGTAATCACAGATGGTAAACTCAGGCGACATCGATTCTATATTGCATCAATTGGGACAGACCAAATGATCTTAGGATATCCATGGTTCGCTGCTAGTAACCCGCTTATAGACTGGACACAAGGACTCTCCTACAATCCATCCAACTTAATATACCCGGAGAACACATTAAACGACTCAATATCGCGCAAGAACTGGCAATTAAAGTGAAAGACAATCTGAGCACCCCTGGGATCAGATCATACCCCAAGAATACCACTGCCATCGGAAAGTATTCAGCGACCAAGAAGCTCAGCGATTCCCGGAAGCCAGACCTTGGGATCATCGGATCGAACTAAAGCCAGAGCTCCGGCAACGTTGGATTGCAAGATCTATCCTTAGGACCCGGAGAGCAAGACGCACTAAATAATTCCTGGAAGAACACTTACAGAAGGGGTACATCCAAGAGTCCAAGTCCCCATATGCATCACCATTCTCTTTATTAAGAAAAAAGATGGAAGCTCAGACCAGTTCAAGACTATCGCAAACTTAATGAGTGGACGATCCAAAATACCTACCCCTTGCCACTGATTCCCGAGCTCATCGATTGAGTCTGTGGCAGCACCCTGTTTACAAAGATGGATGTCTGCTGGGGTACAACAACATCCGCATAGTTCCGGAAGACCGATGGAAAGCAGCCTTTAAGACAACCACGTCTGTATGAACCAAACATCATGTTCTTTGGTTTGACAAACTCTCCTGCAACGTTCCAAATGATGATGAATGCTGAATTCCACGAAGAACTTAATGAACGCGATGACTCCAGAAAGGCCTGGTTCACTGTATACATGGATGACATTTTAATCCACACTGATCACGACCTTCACAATCACCAATCTAAAGTACATCGCGTCTTAGATAAGCTGAATAACTTAGATCTCTATCTCAAACCGGAGAAGTGCGCCTTTGAGCAAACATGCATAGAATATCTTGGACTGATTCTGGAGGCAAACCAAGTGCATATGGACCCAGTGAAAGTGGAAGGTGTGGCTACCTGGAGAACACCAACTACTGTCAAAGAAGTCCGATTGTTTTTGGGTTTTGTCAATTCTATCGTCGATTCATCCAGGATTAGTAAGATCGCAGCCCCATTAAACACCCTTACAAGCGCAAAGAATCCCTGGAAATGGACACCTGCAGAACAAAATGCATTTGATACCCTCAAACAGCGAGTTACCTCCCAGCCGGTGCTAGCACAACCTGATTTCGATAAACCCTTCATTGTAGATGCAGATGCTTCTGGATATGCTCTAGGTGCCACCCTTAGCCAGAAGGATCACGATGACCAACTCCACCCTATCGCCTATCTGTCAAAAACCTTGGATGCAACGCAGCGCAACTGGGACATATACAATCGCGAACTATTTGCTATCATCATTGCATTTAGATCGTGGCGTCAGTATCTTCTCGGCGCTAAACACAAAGTCCAAGTCCGCACCGATCACAACAACCTACAGTATTTCAAGGCGCCCCAAAAACTCAATCGGAGACAGGCCAGATGGCTCCAGGAAATTGCAGACTTCAACTTCACTCTCGAGCACGTCCCAGGAAAGCTGCATACAGTCGCCGATATGCTCTCACGACGACCAGATGCAGATCGCAGATTAGAAGACAACAACGAGGTCACTGTCTTACCAGCCAAATTGTTTGTCAAAACGTCACGATCAGTGAAACTTCCGTTCCCTCAGACCCTTCCGAACGATGCGAAATCCTTCAACGTTACCATGATCACATCCTGGCAGGACACCCAGGTATCGATAAAACCACGCATGGAGTTCAACACGAGTACGAAGGCAGCGATCTCAAAGAATTTGTACGCGATTACGTCAAGGGATGTGCCAAGTGTCAGGAAAATAAGCCAAAGCTTACGAAGAAGGCACCAATCTCCTGCTTGACGTACCGGCGACGTCCGGCCCATTTCAATATATAGCTATGGATCTAATTACAGATCTCCTGTCAACAGGGAGATACAACGCAGTACTCACGATTGTAGATCAAGGTTGCTCCAAGGCTGCCCGTTTTATACCTTGTTCCAAAGAAATCACAGGAGAGGGTATAGCTACCCTCTATTATCGTCACCTCTTTCCGATCTTTGGCATCCCGCGGCGCATAATCTTGGATCGCGATCCGCACTTCACATTGCACTTCTCACGCGCGCTTGCAAAGACTCTCAAGATCCAGCAAAACTTATCAACTGCATTCCACCCACAAACTGACGGTTCCAGCGAATGTATGAATCTATGGCTGGAACAATACCTACAACTCTGGATAAGCGACAATCAGTATAAATGGCCAGAGTATCTACTGCTGGCTGAATATGTGCACAACTCGTGGCCACACAAAACAAAACTCTCTCCGCACGTATTACTCCACGGAATGCAATTCGACTGGAAAGGGAGACCTTCGATACAGATGTGCCACAAGTGAATGAACGGTTACAGAGCCTCAGGGATGCACAATCTAGAGCGGAAACTGCGTTCCAGACATCCACAGATCACCCGACCCACGTGCAATTCGATGTGGGCTCACAGGTCTGGCTAGAGGGGAAAAACCTCAAGACATATTTTCCCTCATTGAAATTAGCCCCCGTCGATATGGACCATTCACGATCTTGGCCTCTATTTCCCCGGTGGCTTATCGATTAGCCCTGCCAGCCCACATGAGAATCCATGATGTATTTCACATCAACCTCTTATCGCCTTACCAAGAAACTGATGCCCATGGTCCGAATTACACGAGACCACCTCCTGAACTTATAAATCAGGAAGAGGAATATGAAATTTGTTACAATCCCTGCCAAGCAACCCCGTTTTCTTTACCCTTCCCAACGACGACCCCTCTCTTCCACCCACCCTACATTTCATGATCACGTCCCCGTCCTGGGACCCATCATGTGCTCTCCTACCATCCCCGTGACCTCCATTGTGCTTGTTGACTCGCTGTATACCTATGTTTGCCCTTATCGTTATCTCGTATCTCCTTATCTTTACGACCGGACACTTACTTAATACCCTATCAGAAGCCAGGCTCTACGCCCTCCGCTTCCGTATATTTGGGCCCACCTGACTTCGTTATCCTTATCTCGTAGACGCCCGCTTACTTACGTATATAAGTCCGCTGTATCTACCTTGTAGACTTCAGACTTGACTTATTGAATACATCGGTGCTTGTCTTCTGGACATCCCTTTCGATTCTCTAAACTCAGTGTCCCAGGTGCTTCTGGCGCCTTTCCGTTCAACATTGTCTTAGGGACGTGCCCCTTTGACTTTGACTCGTCCCACTTGAACTCCAAGAGACCTCATTGGTTTCTTATCTGAACCTACGAATCGCACTGTCACACAAGTTGTGTGAACGTCCCGCACCGGGCGTAACATCAAGTCAAGTCTCTCATCGTGGCTTCCAGCCGCAGTCAGACTCTGTTCAAAGAAGAACTCATCGAACGAAGGAAGAAATAATCTTTCACAGCAACACTTGGCTCTGCCGCCTGGAAGATTTTGAGTCCGAGTTTGGATACTACGTCTATCACGACGGAAGATACCAACCGGTAGAATACGACGACGAAAAGAGGGTTTGGTACCGTATCCGATATTCGGATAGCCGACACTCTTGGGTCACTACAGGACCCGCCCCACCTGAATTCGGTTAGGACCGTGGAGAGAAAATCCCCCGGCCATTGTCACGGACTCTGAACCAGAAGAGTACGTAGAAGAACACAGCGAAGAAGCACTGGTATTAGCGTCGACTACAACCCCAGTTGCACCAGCAGTTGTCACGATCAGAGCCCCTGCTTTGACAACTCCTCAGATATCCACACAGTCCACCAGTACCGCCACCCCATCTACACGAAAAATGTCCACCATCGCTGCCCAGCTCCCAGACCCAGCCCCTCCCCCCCCGCCACCCCACCAATGATGATGCCACCAAACATACCCCCGCCCTCTGGGCGATTGTCAGGAGTACTACCCCAAACGTTCACTGGGGACCGCTCCCAGAGCAAGAATTCATGTTGGAGTTTACAACATTTAAAAACTTCAACCACGACGTCCCCCAGATCATCAACCCATTTCAACGCGCCAACCTCTTTCTCTCTCTGATACGAGGAGATGCGTAGATGACTGGACCATGGAACAGCTGGAGTGGCTGAATGAAGAAGTTGAAGGTGGTCGTCGTACCACTAGCGAAGGTCTTTGGGAAACTGTGGCCCAGAGATTCAAAGATGCATTCACGGACGGGCAGGCCAAGCAGAAGGCCGCCCGAGAGTTAAAGTCTCTCAAGATGGAAAAGGGGGAGTTGGATGCCTACGTGGCAAAATTCAGAAGCCTAGCCAACAGGGCTGGGTACGACACAGATGAAGAGGCGACACTGGACCTCTTCTCGCAGGACTGCCTAACCACTGGTCAAAAACATTATCCAGTTCCACCACCCTCAGGACTGGGATCAATGGGTTGATGCTGCCCGACGACAGCAACAAGATTATCTCGACTTCCAAACACGCTTGGAGTCGACACAAAGAAAGGAAAGACCCGGGACCAGTGGAAGGCGGCATTCGGGGTCAAACCCGCCCATGCCTCCCAGAGGGATCCAAATGCAATGGATACCTCGGCTGACAGAACCAGGGCACGGGTGCGCTTACAGAAGACGAGAGACAGACATTGATGAAAGAAGGAAGGTGCTTCCGCTGCAAGCATGGTCATATGTCTAGGGAGTGCCCAAGGAAAGGAGTACGAGTGGCGGAAGCAACGGTCTCACCTATCCGTAACAACCCACCGACTGTCGACAAAAAGACACCAACAAAGAAGAAAAGCGCAGGAGATATGGGCAAACATGATGAAGGAAAGTGAGAAGTGCGAGCCATCTTGGTAGAGAAGGCTTTCGCCAAAAAGGATTTTTGACTGGCTCTACCCCGTCGGCCTGGGCACGAGCATTACATGTAACCTCTGTGTATACTAGTCGCTTCAAATCACTGAAAATACCAGTACATTTCGAGACTGCACAGAGGACGGCCGACCGTGACATCCTGATAGACTCAGGTGCCACTGATAACTTCATCAGCCACGAATGGCGAGAACCATGGGCCTGGGGATGCTGGAACTCCCCCAGGAAAAGAACATTTGGAATATAGACGGAACGCCAATAGAGCCGGAAGAATTACCCACTACACCGACCTCAATGTCCAAGTAGGAGAGAGGACAAAGGCGATTCGGTTCCTTGTCACCAATCTAGGAAACGAAGATTTAATCCTAGGGTACCCATGGTTGGCAGCATTCGAACCAAAGATCAATTGGAGCGACGCAACCATGGACAAGGAATTTACCCTGTTCTCATTACATCATTAGGGTACGATTACGCCGTCCGACATGCGAGGACAGCAGAAGAAGACGTTGGTCACTGTTATGCTACAAAGGCATCAGAGCTTGCCCAGAAGGCTGCAGAGGGCGTACTGAACAAACGTTTGAAGAGGTAGTGCCGGAGGTGTACCACCGGCACTGGAAGGTCTTCTCAGAGGAAGAGTCACAACGCTTCCCACCTGCGCGACCTTGGGATCATGCTATCGACTTCACACCTGATACCCCGTCCGCCATTGACTGCAAAATTTATCCATTATCCCAGACGGAGCAAGCGGCACTTACAACGTTCCTCGAAGAGCACCTTGCAAAAGGGTACATTCGTCCATCGAAGTCACCATATGCATCACCCTTCTTCTTCATCAAGAAGAAAGATGGCAAACTTCGACCTGTTCAGGATTACCGACGGATAAATGCTCATACCATAAAAATGCCTACCCCTTCCTCTCATCTCCGAACTCATTGATACCATGCGTGACAAGTCCCTCTTCTCCAAGATGGACGTCCGATGGGATACAACAACATCAGAATTAAGGAAGGGGACCAATGTAAAGCCGCATTCAAAACCAACCAGGGACTCTTCGAACCAAACGTCATGTTTTTCGGCCTCACCAATTCACCTGCCACCTTTCAGTCTATGATGAACCACATCTTTCGTGACCTCATCCTCACAGGTGAAGTGGTGGTGTACATGGACGATATCCTTGTAGCTACAACAGACGACTTGGCCCATCACCGAGAGCGGGTTCACCAGGTACTGGAAATTCTGCACGAACACGACCTATATCTCAAACCAGCCAAGTGTTCATTTGAACAATGCAGTATAGAGTACTTGGGAGTCATCCTAGAAAAGGATGCGTCCGGATGGACCCAGTAAAGGTGCAAGGAGTACGGGAGTGGCCCACTCCCACATGTATCAAGGACGTGCGGTCATTCATCGGGTTCTGCAATTTTACTGACGATTTGTACGAGGCTTCTCAGGCATTGCCCAACCGTTAAATGGGTTGTTGAAGAAGGATGTACCCTGGCACTGGGGAGCCGAACAGCAGCAAGCTTTCAAACGGATCCGAGACATCGTGAGCTCAGAACCCATCCTCCTGCAACCAGACCTAGGAGCACCGTTCGAACTCGAAGTTGACGCATCACACTTTGCGAACGGAGCAGTACTAAATCAAAGAGACGCGACGGGACTGCTTCATCCGGTTGCCTTTTATTCCGAAACATTCTCACCGGCGGAACGAAATTATGACATTTGGGACAGAGAACTGCTTGCCATAGTAAAGGCATTACGACATTGGCGACCATACCTAGCTGGGACTCCCCATAAAACCATTATCCACACCGACCACTCCAACCTGCTATATTGGAAGGAACCCCATAAGATCAGTCGACGGGTCGCTCGTGAAGTCTTGGAGCTGGAAGAGTACAACTTCGTGTTGAAACACATTGCAGGAAGTCGTAACGCACGAGCAGACGCCCTGTCACGACGGCCTGACCTGAACAATGGAGGAGAGGACAACAACGATATCACAGTCCTCCCCGAAGAAGTCTTTGCGAGAACTGCCGTCGTGAGCCTCCATGATATGGATTTATGGGCCCAAGTGTCACAGAACATGAATCAGCAGTTATGTCGATCATGGGCCGATGCACACAACCTGAAGAAGATTGACGGCCTCTGGTGGAAGGACGGAGATCGGCTCGTTGTCACCGGTGGCGACAACATTAAGAGGGGGGTGATCCATTTTCACCACGACCTTCCCTCTGCAGGCCACCCGGCATCGCTAACACGTACGCCTTGGCCAAACGAGATTACTGGTGGCCAAACATGAAGAAGGATGTAGAAGAATATGTGAAAGGATGCACGGACTGCCAAGCCAACAAAGTAAACACGCACCCGCACCCACCAGCACTGTTCCCAATCACGCCGACAGCCTCACTACCATTCCAGACCATTGCAATGGACTTCATAGTTAAACTCCCCATCTCCAGAGGATTTGACTCTATCTTGACCATCACCGACCATGATTGCTCTAAAGCGGCACTGTTCATACCCTGTAATGAGTCCGTCACAGCGGAAGGAGTGGCCAAGCTCTACCTGGATCATGCCTACAGACACTACGGTCTCCCAGAAAAGATCATCTCTGATCGGGACCCACGTTTCACCTCCGCATTTGCCAGAGCGCTCTGTAAAACCTTAGACATCACCCAAAATATCTCGACTGCCTACCATCCACAAACTGATGGACAGTCAGAGAGAACAAACCAATGGCTAGAACAGTATCTTCGGTTCTGGTGCAATGGACGACAGGATGATTGGGCTGACTGGCTGGCAATGGCAGAGTTTGCACATAATTCATGGCCCAACGGGACTACTAAAACTCCTCCATTTTCACTTATCATGGGATGGACGCCACGGACCAGTTGGACCAAGAAACCCACGAATGTCCCTTCGGCTGCGCAGCGTATCAGCCAATGGGAAGAGATCAGGAAATCGGCCAATGAGAACCTGCTGAAGGCGCAAAGACCCTATCTGAAAGACCATCGAAGTTCACACCTTATCAGACCAATGACCTTGTCTGGCTAGAAGGAAAGAATATCCATACATCACACCCAACTGCCAAGCTGGCTCCCTGACGTCACGGACCCTTCACGATAACAAGGAAGCTGTCAGATGTATCATATGAACTTAGACTCCCGCCCACATGGAAGATCCATCCCGTCTTCCATGCTCGGCTCCTGACGCCTTACAAAGAAACGTCCCTGCATGGGGAAAACTTCCCAAGACCCCCTCCTGACTTAGTCGATGGAGAAGCGGAGTGGGAAGTGGAGCAAATCTTAGACTCCTCACGTAAAGGCCGAGGGCGCAAACTGCATTACCTAGTCAAGTGGAAAGGATTCCCAGACTCGGACAGTTCGTGGGAGCCCGCCGGAGATATCTTTGCCCCGGTCCTTATCTCGGAGTTCCATGCCCGACATCCTGAAGCGCCCAAGGGCAGTTAAAAGGAACGGCTCATACCCCAAGCAAAGTCCCCAGTACATGCTCCCACAGCAACGTTCTACTACCACACAGTCCATTATGTCTTTCATCGCCGCCAACGCTGCCGTCGACGCCTTCACTGCCACCACCGTAGTTGTCGAGAATTTCCCCTCTGCCCACCCCTCTACACGCCCTTCTTCCCCCATCGACTATGAAGCTGCCGAGGCTCGAGTCAAGAACCAGTCCCCCAACCCCAACGACGATTTCAATCACTGTGAAGAACCGCACCCAAATGACCTGGTGGGTATGGAATCGGACGACGAAGTCCCGGAGTTCCCGTTCATCAGCAACAATCCCAACTCCTCTATGTACTACCCACTGGAGATCACTATGGGTGATGGGACTGTCGCAATTGCCAAGTACATCTTCTACACCAACGGAGGGATGGACGTCGCCGGATGCATGAAGAAGGACGGTCCGGTTTATGGAGCTCCGGTTTATCTGGAGGAAAGGTATACAGGTCATCTGCATCACACGATGACCGATGAGCAGTTGGGGCACTTGGCTGCCGAAGATTCCCGAGCCTTCGCCATCGACGAGGTACTGAGTGACATGCGACTTCCGCGCCTCAAAGCCGAGGTAATGAGGCTGCGGAAGAACCTGACCCTGCGCAATACACTCAACCGACAGTACAAAGAACATGCCAAGATGATGGCTCGGTTGACCAACGGGATGTTCCAAATCGAGCAGGAGTTAGTGGAGATCCGCAAGAGGCTGGAGAAGGGGGACGCCTATCAGACGATCGCTGAAAGGTACGCTGACACCTATGCCCGGCCCCTTCCACCACGATCATTGGGGGCGGCCCCGGTGTTACTACCAAACCGGTTCGAAATGCCGCGCATGCATGAGAACCCCCGTGGGGAGACGTGCTGGCGGTGCGACAGCAAGTATCACATCAGCTGGAACTGTCCTCTTAACCGCAAGTGGTGCCGGCACTGTCGTAGCAACCTGCATTGGAGCAGGTTCTGTATCTTCCGCCGAGTAGGAGTTACCCCGACGATTAGCAACCCGTCCGGGTGGTGCGGTAAGTGCCTGCGTCACAATTCGGGACACCGGGAGTTGGATTGTCCCATCCACGATCTGTGCCGTCTTTGCGGGCAACGAGGCCCTTACGGATTCCTCCGCACTCATCAGTGTCCCCAAGACAAGGACAAGGAGAACTACGCCATGGACGATCGTAATGTAGCTGACGATTATTTGGAGCTGGTACAAGATGATGACGGTACGAGTCGTTTCTAGCCGGGTCTGCTAGAACCAGAAGAGGGGGTGATGTTACAGTCCTTGCCGAGCAACCCCGTTTTCTTTACTCTTCCCAACGACGACCCCTCTCTACCACCCACCCTACATTTCATGATCACATCTCCGTCCTGGGACCCATCACGTGCTCTCCTACCATCCCCGTGATCTCCTTTGTGCTTGTTGACTTGCTATATGCCGATGTTTGCCCTTATCGTTATCTCATATCTCTTTATCTTTACGACCGGACACTTACTTAATACCCTATCAGAAGCCAGGCTCTACGCCCTCCGCTTTCGTATATTTGGGCCCACCTGACCTCGTTATCCTTATCTCGTAGACGCCCGTTTACTTACGTATATAAGTCCGCTGTATCTACTTTGTAGACTCCAGACTTGACTTATTGAATACATCGGTGCTTGTCTTCCGGACATCCCCTTTGACTCTTTAAACTCAGTGTCCCAGGTGCTTCTGGCGCCTTTCCGTTCAACATTGTCTTAGGGACGTGCCCCTTTGACTTTGACTCGTCCCACTTGAACTCCAAGAGACCTTATTGGTTTCTTACCTGAACCTACGAATCGCACTGTCGCACAAGTCGTGTGAAGCGTCCCGCACCAGACGTAACACCCGAGCTCGAGCGACACTCACGGAGGATGAGCGACAAACCCTCATGAAAGAAGGGCGCTGCTTCCGTTGTAGAGCATTGGGGCACATGTCTCAAGACTGCCCCAAGAAGGGAGCACGGGTCGCTGCCACCACTACGGCAACAGAACATCCTGCTCAGAACAACCCACCAACCATAGACAAATGGTCAAAAGAAGAGAAGGCTCAGGACATATGGGCTAACATGATGAAAGAGAGTGAGGAAGTACGCGCCATACTAGTAGAGAAGGCATTTGCAAAGAAGGATTTTTAATAGGCTCAAACCCATCGGCCTGGGCGCGAGCACTCCATGTTACCTCTGTGTATGCTAGTCGATTCAAATCGTTGAAAATACCAGTCCATTTTGAAACTACACAGAGGACGGCCGATCGAGATATCTTGGTGGACTCAGGAGCCACCGACAATTTTATTCACCCACGACTACTTAGGACAATGGGTTTGGGACGGCTGGCACTTCCCCAGGAAAAGAACATTTGGAACATTGATGGAACAGCCAACCGTGCGGGAAAGATCACCCACTACACGGATCTGAGGGTCCAGGTTGGAGAAGCTACGAAAAACATTCGCTTCTTAATCACGGATCTAGGAGACAAAGACCTCATTCTGGGATACCCGTGGCTCGCTGCGTTTGAACCCAAGATCAATTGGGCGGATGCAACGATGGATAAAGAATCATACCCCACCATTATCACATCAATGGGCTATGATTACGCAGTCAGACACCCGACAATAAAGGCTGCCGGTACAGAAGAAAAAGACCCAGGCTACTGCTATGTCACCAAAGCATCAGAATTAGCTCAAAAGGCAATACAGGGGCAGACAGAGAAGACATACAGCGACATAGTGCCGAACACCTACCATCAGCATTGGAAGGTATTTTCCGAGGAAGAATCCCAGCGCTTTCCACCCCCCAGACCATGGGACCATGCCATAGACCTACTCCCGGAGACACCGACCGCCATAGATTGTAAAATCTACCCACTGTCCCAGTCGGAGCAGGTAGCATTAACAGAATTCCTTGAAGAACATTTGGCCAAAGGTTACATTCGCCCATCCAAATCGCAGTATGCCTCGCCCTTCTTCTTTATCAAGAAGAAGGATGGCAAGCTGCGGCCAGTTCAGGACTATCGACGAATCAATGCATACACCGTGAAGAATGCCTACCCCCTGCCACTCATCTCTGAACTCATCGACACTATGAGGGATAAATCTCTCTTCTCAAAAATGGACATGCGGTGGGGCTACAATAATGTTAGAATCAAGGAAGGTGATCAGTGCAAGGCAGCGTTCAAGACAAATCAAGGGTTGTTCGAACCCAATGTCATGTTCTTTGGTCTCACGAATTCGCCGGCAACATTCCAGTCTATGATGAATCATATCTTCCGCGATCTTATTCTCACAGGAGAAGTAGTGGTCTACATGGACGACATCCTGGTCGCTACCTCAGACAATTTAGACCACCATTGAGACCAAGTGCACCAGGTGCTGGACATATTACAAGAACATGACCTGTATCTCAAGCCTGCCAAGTGTTCCTTTGAGCAGCGGAGTGTCGAGTACCTAGGAGTCATCCTGGAAGGAGGACGAGTGCGTATGGACCCCATTAAAGTACAAGGGATCCGAGAATGGCTGGTGCCAACCTGTGTCAAAGATGTCCGGTCATTCATTGGATTCTGCAACTTCTACCGACGATTCGTCAAGGGATTTTCAGGCGTAGCGCGACCATTGAACGACCTACTGAAAAAGGATGTACCATGGTACTGGGGTACGGCACAGCAGCAGGCATTCGAACAGATCAGGGACCTTGTCGGGTCAGAACCAGTACTCATTCAGCCGGATCTGAGTCACCCCTTTGAACTAGAGGTGGACGCCTCCCGCTTTGCGAACGGGCAGTATTATATCAAAGAAATGCCGCACAAATACTTCACCCAGTGGCATACTACTCCGAAACCTTCTCCCCAGCTGAAAGGAACTATGATATCTGGGATAGGGAGCTCTTAGCCATAGTCAAGGCATTGCGACACTGGCGACCCTACCTGGCAGGGACCCCGCACAAGACCATCATCCACACTGATCATTCCAATCTATTATATTGGAAGGAACCCCACAAAATTAGTCGACGTGTGGCACGAGAGGTCTTGGAGTTAGAAGAATATAACTTTACGCTGAAACACATCGCAGGGAGCCAGAACGCTAGAGCAGATGCACTGTCACGTAGGCCAGATATGCATACAGGAGAGGACGACAACAATGACATCACTGTCCTCCCAGAAGAAGTTTTTGCAAAAACAGCTGTGGTCAGTCTCCACGACATGGACCTGTGGGCACAGGTTTCCCAAAATATGAACCAAGACCTGTGCCTTTCATGGGCTGACACTCACAATTTAAAGAAAATTGAGGGTCTTTGGTGGAAGGACGGGGATCGACTCGTTGTCACCGGTGGCGACAACATTAAGAGGGGGGTGATCCATTTTCATCACGACCTTCCCTCCGCTGGCCATCCTGGCATCGCCAACACCTACGCCTTGGCCAAACGAGACTACTGGTGGCCCAATATGAAAAAGGACATTGAACGCTACATACAAGGATGCGCGGCATGTCAGGCAAACAAGGTGAACATGCACCCGAAAGTCCCACCACTGTACCCCATCACTCCCACTGCGTCAACTCCGTTCCAGACCATTGCCATGGACTTCATTGTCAAGCTGCCCAAATCACAAGGCTTCGACACTATCCTCACAATCACAGATCATGATTGCTCCAAAGCAGCCCTCTTTATCCCCTGTAACGAAACCATCACAGCTGAAGGAGTGGCAAAACTGTACCTGGACCACGTATACCGTCACTATGGGCTCCCCAAGAAGATCATCTCTGATAGGGATACCCGCTTCACATCGGCATTTGCAAAGGCCCTATGCAAAACGTTGGACATCACGCAGAACATCTCTACAGCATACCACCCCAAACGGACGGACAGTCTGAACGAACGAACCAATGGCTAGAACAGTACCTCCGATTCTGGTGCAACAGCAGGCAAGATGACTGGGCAGAATGGCTATCAACCGCGGAGTTTGCCCACAACTCGTGGCCCAATGGCACGACAAAAGCCACCCCTTTTTCCCTTATCATGGGCTGGACCCCACGCACCACATGGACAGATAAGCCCACCAATGTCCCGTCGGCAACCGAACGGATAAGCCAATGGGAAGAACTGCGACAATCAGCCAATGAGAATCTGGTAAAGGCGCAACAACTCCTGGCAGCACAGCCAAGCACATTCACACCTTATCGGACCAATGACTGGGTATGGCTCGAGGGCAGGAACATTCACACGTCACACCCCACGGCCAAACTAGCGCCCCGACGTCACGGACCCTTCCAGATCACAAGGAAGCTGTCAGATGTATCATATGAATTGAAATTGCCGCCGAAATGGAAGATCCACCCAGTCTTCCACGCCAAGCTTCTGACCCCTTACAGGGAGACCTCCATCCACGGAGAGAACTTCCCGAGACCTCCACCTGACCTTATCGATGGCGAAGAAGAGTGGGAAGTGGAATGAGTTCTAGACTCCAAGCGACAAGGCCAAGGGCGCAGACTGTACTACCTAATCAAGTGGAAGGGATTCCCAGACTCTGACAGTTCGTGGGAACCAGCCGGGGATATCTTTGCCCCAGACCTTATCTCGGAGTTCCACATCCGACACCCAGAAGTGCCGAAGAATGCTTAAAAGAAGTGCCTCAGACCCTGTTAATTCCCCAGTACATGCTCTCCCAGCAACGTTCTAACACCATCCAATCTATCATGTCTTTTGTCACTGCCAACGCTGCCATTGATGCCTTCACGGCCACCACTGTAGTTGTTGAGAATTTCCCCTCTGCTCATCCCTCCACACGCCCCTCTTCCCCCATTGATTATGAGGCAGCCGAGGCCCAAGTTAAAAATCAGTCCCCGAACCCGAACAACGATTTCGAACACAGTGAAGAGCCACACCCGAATGATCTGCTGGGCATGGAGCTGGATGATGAGGTGCCCGAGTTTCCTTTCTTTTCCAACAACCCCAACTCTTCGACCTACTTCCCTCTCGAGATCACCATGGCTGACGGGACCACTGCCATCGCCAAATACATATTCTACACCAACGGAGGAATGGATGTAGCCGGGTGTATGAAGAAAGATGGCCCTGTCTATGGGGCCCCGGTCTATTTAGAAGAAAGGTATACAGGACGTCTCCACCACACGATGACTGACGAGCAGCTCGGACACCTGGCTGCCGAGGACTCCCGCGCCTTCGCTATCGATGAGGTGCTCAACGATATGCGCCTTCCACGTCTCAAAGCTGAGGTGATGAGACTGCGGAAGAATTTGACATTGCGCACAACGCTTAACAGACAATATAAAGAGCATGCGAAGATGATGGCAAGGCTGACGAATGGGATGTTCCAAGTGGAACAGGAGTTGGTGGAGATCAGGAAGAGGCTGGAGATAGGAGATGCGTATCAGACGATTGCTGAACGGTACGCCGACACGTATGCACGACCCCTCCCCCCACGATCATTAGGAGCCGCCCCGAGGCTGATACCAAACCGATTCGAAATGCCTCGGATGCACGAGAACCCTCGTGGAGAGACATGCTGGCGATGCAATAGCAAGTATCACATCAGTTGGAACTGCCCCTTGAACCGCAAGTGGTGCCGGCATTGTTGCAGCAACCTCCACTGGAGCCGGTTCTGCATCTTCCGCCGTGTGGGAGTTGCCCCAACAATCGTCAATCCATCAGGGTGGTGCGGTAAGTGCCTCTGCCACAACTCGGGGCATCGCGAGTTGGATTGTCCAATCCACGACATGTGCCACCTGTGTGGTCAGCGCGGGCCATACGGCTTCCTTCGCACCCACCAATGTCCGCAGGACCCAGACAAGGAGAACTATACGATGGATGATCGTAATGTAGCCGACGATTATCTGGAGTTGGTACAGGATGATGACGGTACGAGTCGTTTCTAGCCGGGTCTGCTAGAACCAGAAGAGGGGGTGATGTTACAATCTCTACCGAGCAACCCCATTTTCTTCCACCTCCCCAACAGCGACCCATCCCTGCCGCCTACCCTGCACTTCATGATCACGTCCCCGTCCTGGGACCCATCACGTGCCTTGCTCCCTTCCCCGTGACCTGCTTTGGACTTGTTGACTCGTAGTGTACCTATGATTGGCCCTTTATCTCTTATCTTGTTATCTCCTTATCTTTACGCTCGGACACTTACTTAATACCCTATCAGAAGCCCGACTTTACGCCATCCGCTTCCGTATATTTGGGCCCACCTGACTCTGTTATCTTATCTATAGACGCCCACTCGATTACGTATATAAGTCCACTGTAACTACCTTGTAAACCTCAGACTCGACTTATTGAATACATCGGTGTTTGTCTTTTGGACTCTCCCTTGGACCCTTTGACTCGATCATCTCAGTGCTTTCAGCACTTTCCGCTCAACATTGTCACTCGGGAACGGCCCCTTTGACTTTGACTCTCCCACTGAAACTCCAAGAGGTCCTATTGGCCTCTTATCTGAACACGCGAATGAAGCCGTCGCACAAGTCGTGCAGTACGTCTCGCACTGGACGTAACAAGTTGAGCTTCATATTGCTCCAATCCCTACCTCCATCCTACAATGCCATTGCTGGCTCAATCCTGGCGTCAGGTCCTCCTGACCGCCTTTCCCCTCAGGACCTTGTACAAAGGTTCCTAAATGAGGAAAGCCGACTAGCCGGCCCCACAGGAAGTGGTGTTGGGGCTGCCCTTAACAAGGCAGCCCATGTCAACAAAAACAAAACCAAAAAACCAAATTTCATGCCACAACCTGCAGGTGCATCATCATCCAATGATGTCACCTGCTTCTATTGCCAGAAGCCAGGCCACAAGGCTAATGAATGTCGGCAAAGGAAACAGGACAGAGCCAATGCTGATGCAGGCAAAAAGGGCAACAAGAGGAAGGGGCAAGGCCCCAGTGTACATAATAACTCCACACAAGTAGCTACCATAGTTAATGGTAGTGGCAGAATACAGGAGGTGCATGAGACACCTCGCATTTCACTTTATACTTTGACTGAGCACACCCAAGAAGTCAATGATGGCAGCAATCCTTGGATGATGGACAGCAGAGCCACCACTCACTTTACACCATACTTAGATGATTTTTCTGAGTATTTCCCACACAAGGGACACCAGGTGACAATTGGTGATGGATCCATAGTCCAAGTTGAAGGAACAGGCAAAGTCCTTCTCAAAACTCATAATAATTATGAGTTAGAGTTGAATAACATCTTCTATATGCCTGGCAGTGAAAGAATACTGTCCACAAGCTGCATCACCGACAAAGGCGGCTCAGTGGAATTTACTCCATCTGAGGTCAAAATAAAGTACAATAATGCAATTATAGCAGAAGGTGTCAAGGCTTTAGGACTCTATTGGGTCTTTGGGAAAACAATGCACAACTTAAATAGTGCTTCCCACAAATCTGCATCAAGTAGCCTTGATACCTGGCATTTGCATATGGGTCATATGTCAAAAGAGGCCCTCAAGAGACATGCTCCTAAGGCTGTAAAAGGCCTTAGCATTGATAATAGCCAAGTGGAAGACAAGCCATGTTATGGCTGTGAAATGGGAAAATCACACCGTCTTCCATTCCCTCCCTCTCAAAAGAGAGCTTCAGCGCCCTTGGAAGTCATTCATAGTGATCTAGTTGGTCCCTTACAATGTACTTCAATTCAAGGAAACCTATACTTCGCCACTTTCATAGATGACTTTAGCAGGACAGCTCTAGTTGTTGCTATGAAAGCAAAAAGTGATTTTACATCGGTCTTCTGTAATATTAAGGCATTCTTGGAAAATAAAACAGACAAGAAAATAAAGACCTTACACACAGACCGAGGTGGCGAATTTGTCAATAGGGAGCTGAAGTCAATACTTGAGAAGGCTGGCATAGAGCATAAATTGACAATGCCATATTCCCCACAACAGAACGGAAGGGCTGAAAGGTTCAACAGAACCATCATGGAAAAGGCCACCAGTATGCTGCATCATGCTGGTCTTTCCCTTGGTTTCTGGGAATGTGCAGTGTGAACAGCCTGTCACATATACTGTATAACAGAACACCCATCCGCTCTAATAAATGGAGAACACCGCTTGAACTTCTGGATGGGGACATTCCAGATGTTTCGTACTTTAAAATATTTGGCTGTTTAGCCTACTACACTGTCCCAGAGGAGAAAAGACGTAAACTGGATCACAAAGCCAGAGAAACAGTCTTTGTTGGGTATGCACCCCACTCTAAAGGATATCTTCTTTGGGACATGCATACACGATCCTTCGTATTGTCAAGAGATGTGACATTTGATGAAGGATCCTTCCCATCCAACCTTGCCAAGGACAGCAAGGGAAAACAAAAGGAAAAAGTTACGCCTTTTGTTCTAGAAGTTGAGAGGCCTGTCCAGCCTCAACCAGCAACAGCCACAGTTCCTCAGGCTCCTGAAGACAAGGACGCCGAGGTTGAGGAACAGGAGGTAGTGGAACCTCCTCAAATAAATCCTGAGCCTACCACACCCAAAAGAGAGGACACACATGATGTTACTATCTATCAGACACCTCCATCCCAGATCATGGAACCATCAGAACTCCCCGAGAGAACCCGTGCCAAGAGACAGTCAAAGAAAAAGACTGTTGGCAAAATTTCCCAGCCAGTATTTACTAGGGAAAGTCCACAATCTCAGCAACGTGACAAGGCTGTGCAGGAAGATTTAGATCTTGATACTGCCTGTCCAAAACGTTCACGTCGCATGAATCCTCGATTCTATAATGAGGATAATGCTGAGTTCGTACAGGGTTCTTCCAGACTTGGGAATATGGAGCTGCTAAATGCCACAGGAGTCACTTATAGAGATCCCCTGACTTTTCAGGAGGCAATGCAGTCTGACAATGCTGATGAATGGCTTGAGGCATGTAAATATGAAATAGATGCCTTAGATAAACTAGATGTGTGGCGCCTTGAGGATCTTCCCAAAGGAAGAAAGGCAGTAAAATCAAAATGGGTTTTCAAGCTGAAACCAGATGGACGGTTTCGTGCTAGGCTCGTGGCAAAAGGATTCACCCAAGTAGAAGGAGTGGACTTCGACAAAACATTCTCTCCAGTCGCCAGATTTGAATCACTTAGATTATTACTAGCGCTAGCTATGCTAGAGGATTGGGAAATCCACCAGATGGATGTCAAATCGGCATTCCTACATGGCAATCTGGATGAAGAAATATATATGGAGCAACCAACTGGTTTCGTCGTTGCTGGTCAAGAGTCCAAAGTTTGTAGGCTACAAAAAGCATTATATGGCCTCAAACAAGCCTCCCGAGCATGGAATCTACAATTTCATGGAGTTCTCAATGAACTAGGCTTCACTCGGACATACTCTGATGCAGGAGTATATGTGTTTCATCAAAAGGAGGGGGATGATTCACTTTATGTCATTCTCTATGTAGATGACATTACTATACTTGGATCTTCCAATGATAAGATAACGTGGCTGAAGTCATCACTATCTAGTCGATATGAGATGACTGACTTGGGAGAAATCCAGTCATACCTTGGAGTTAACATCACCAGGGATTGTCCTAATAAGACACTGGAGATTGACCAAGCAGCCTACATTTTATCTATTATTGAGAAGTTTGGGATGAGGGATTCCAACCAAGTATATACTCCTCTTCCCTCTGGTGCTGATGTACATCTGGTCAAATTTGAAGGCCAGGCATCTACTTCTGAAATAAAGAAGTACCAACAGTTGATGGGGTCTCTGCTATGGGTGCAGATTGGAAGCAGACCTGACATCAGTTTTGCTGTGGCGCACCTTAGTCAATACGCTTCCAATCCCTCTCAAGATCACATGTGACTTGCAAAATATGTCTTAAAGTATCTTAACAGTACAAAAGATTGCAAGCTGTGCTATTCTGGAGGGAATGGGCAGAGTGGCCTTCATGGCTTTGCAGATTCCTCATGGGGAGATCAAGAGGACTGCCACTCCACCTCAGGCTACGTGTTTTTCTTGGCAAATGGTGCCATTTCATGGTGTTCCAGAAAGCAGAAAACAGTAGCACAGTCCACCACTGAAGCCGAATATATGAGCCTCTCTGAGGCTGCAAATCAGGCAGCATGGTATAGGACTTTCATGGAGGAATTAGGGTATGAGGTATCCTCCCCTATATTACTCCACTGTGATAATAAGGGTGCCGTGGATTTGGCATTAAACCCAGTCACAGGAAGGCGGTCAAAGCATATTCCGATCAAGTACCATGCCATTAGGGGGTACATTGAATCGCACATAATTGAGTTAGTGTGTACCCCCACAGGTGAGATGCTGGCAGATGGCTTTACTAAGTCTCTACCAAGAGCATCATTTGAAACCATGGTGGCAGGACTTGGACTTATGCTGGAATGAGAAGAGCTGGAATTTGGAGACTTTGAATACCAGTTTCACTTTCCCACCATGCCATATGAGTATATTCTCGACCTCGAGAGTGATGCAAGAGGTGTGTATGAAGTAGACATTCGAAAATGTCAAGCATTCAGCTTGCATAAGAGAATCTACAACTTGTACGCAAAACTCACAACCCACACTTGAGAGTTAGAGAAGTTGGATCTCTGGCTGGCAATATGCTCATTCAATTGTGATGGCAGTGTGCTCATCCAATTCATTTCCCATCCATGACCAGATGCCTTCAGCATGGAGGGATGTTGAACACAGAAGATGTTCGGTGATGCTTCAGGCATCAGGTGATTAGATTAGCTACTTTGTAGATTAGATTAGATACCGGAGTTTCGGACTTTTACATTATCATTATTACTTTCTTTCTCACATTCCGCAGTAGCTGACTGATACACCATGTAACATGTGATTTCTGTAGTGGCCAATGGCCTTTCTCCCTCATGTTTATTGTTTGGACTTTGTCCAGCACTTGTGGACTTATTCCCAGTGCACAGACCATCCCTTGGATTGTATATAAGGGTGTCTGTTTCATCTCTTCCACTTCAGAGTTCTTCTAACCTCTGAAGTGTAAGTTCCTCTTTACTATCTACTTTACTATTAGACTAACATTCTTATATAGAACTTTCTTTGTCTAGGTCAGTAGTATAGTTAATATAGAGTTCTTCTAACCTCTGAAGTAACTTTCTTTGTCTAGCTTAACCTGCTAACATCCACAGTCAGTATGCTGCGCCTCATGCCTGTTCGACAAGATGTTGAGATCATGGTGAAACTAAGAGTGAAAATCCAGCAAGAATAGACCTATATTGAACAGTAGCTAAGAGCCTACAGCCCCAAGAGGACAAGATGGGGTCTGTAGTGTGCTACAGGGCATCTTTAAATAGGTTCTAGTACTATTCTACGAAATACCAAGGCCGATCAAGCATGCGATGTAAATCCAATTAGTTATCAGTGGCTTACTTTCATAAGTACCCTGATACATCTTATTTACTAATGTGCGATTGTTTCTGCTGGTCTGGCATTATCGAAAATACATACTAGACTACTTTAGACTACTCTACAATCAGATTATCAATTAATATTACTCAAAAAATGGCTGCGTGTATCTATAATGTCCTTTGCTGCATGAAAAATGCACATCCAGGACAGCATTGAATTTGTTGAACCAGAATACCAGTACAGAGATAGTCTGAGATAATTGTGATTGCATTTAGATAAAACAATTGATGAGATAAAAATGCATCTTACATTAATCAAGATACTGAGTATATACATCTCAGATTGATCATGTGATTAAATCACTTTCATTAACAAGCAAAATAATGTGTGTGTTCATTTACTTTGATTTAGTAGCTGTATAAAGCCACTAAATCTGCTATAGATAAAGCAGTTGCTATCGCATTATCACAAGCACCTAAGTCTCTAAGTTAACAAAGTATCTAAAATATAAGTCTGCACCATGCCCATTTCCTTCAGAATTCCTATTTAGATCTACTATATCAGCTACTAAATTAAAGTAAACAAATGCATTATCACGCAATGTGATTTAATCACATGATTGATCTGAGATGTATATACTCATTAATGTAAGATGTGTTTTTATCTCATCAATTGTTTTATCTAAAATCTAAATGCAATCACAATTATGTTGGACTATCTCTGTACTGGTATTCTGGTTCTATCATAGAAAGTGTGACTCAGCCACCAAAAGCCACGGCTTAGGCCACAGCTTCAGGCTTTCCAAACCTTAAGCCTGAGCCATGGGCCGCTACTGGATGCAATTCACCCAGCATGTTGTGCTGAATCATGTGATGTAAAGTAAACAATAGCAAATATTGTTGAACCAAGATAGCGGTACAGAAGTTCCGGGATAGCGGTTCGACGTAATTACATAAGTTCAAAACACGTTCGCAATTAATTAGATACTTAGGATGTACATCTAAGATCTGACATGTGATCAAATCACATTATTAAACAAGATAACAAGATAACGCGTTTAACACATTCATTTAATTTAGTAGCTGATATAGTACATTGAATCTGCTATAGATAAAGCAATTGCTATTGCATTATTGACTGCGTCTAAGCCTCTAAGTCTAAACAAGGTGAAATAGCTAGTAGTAATGTAGTATCTAGTACAAGTTGTGCTATGCCTGTTCCACAAATCCAACAACAAAGGGCAATTTTATTGCATTGGAGTTGTGTTTATCAGTTTTGGGCGTTTGACAGCAGGAAACCATTTTTTTAGTATGTAGAATAAAATATGCAAGCTGTATTATGCATTACATGGAATGTAGAAGTAAATCATTGTGAATCTAAGATCCTACCTCAGATTTGATATCCCATGGTGTTCTGTGAGGTCCATGCAGCCTCACGATCACCAGCGCGGGCCCAGGTGCGTGGTCGTCATGTTTGTCACGAACCGTCCAGCGTACCAAGCAGACTGCAAGACGCGGGGGAGGCCCGAGCCTGGGCGATGTGAGGGAACGGTTTGGGGTGCCCAGAGATGGGCTGCCAGACCAGACCCCCAACGCTTAGTCATGGTGTCCCACGCAGAAGACAAGAAGCACTGCAGGTACGGCATGTTCCGATGGAAGAGAAGAAGCACGCAACATAAGGTTTGATGCCTCGTGTACGGAAGGACCCTGAACCTTAGTTGACGTGGGAAGACGGTGGCACTGGTTCTGATGGAAGGTTCCATAGTCACACGTCCAGAACCACAAGCGTCTAGATAAGCATGATAAGAACGGATGACTAAGCTAGTACCAGCATGTATATATACCCTAGCTAGTCTCGCTCAGATGGTTCCCCATCTTGAGCTCCTGTGACAATCAGTAGCCTTGTGGACCTTTAACTTCCTTCCTTGCGTCTCACCACCCAGACTCCTCTCTTTGGTGCTTTGTCCTTCTGGGGCCTTGCACACTGATTGGCTTGTGACTGAGCGTAGCGTTGGACTTATTGTCTTCCACATCGACCCAAGATCGTCCCGACCTTGTCTCTGTGACCTAGCCGCCCGCACTCGACCGCGTACGCCCCTCTGAGCGTAACAATGTTCCTGTCTTCTCTAGATGTTGAACATCATTTACCAGACGACTAACATCGGCTCCGATGTCCTGTGACACCATGCTGTTGATCCAGATTCGATTTTTGTGTGGGAGTTGTGATCGGATAATCTTGGCTGCATCAACAAGCTCGTCTGCCTGTGATGAAAGTGCATTAATTTTGATTTGTAGCTTTGATGAGAATTAGTAACTGTTCTGATGATTGTTTGAGTCATTGACGTACTTCTTCCTCAAGATCACTCTCATCTCCATCATTGAGCAGTCCTTGTACCTCCTCCATGTCATGTATGGCCGACGATGACAATTCTTCAGTACTCATCGACATCACACTCCGTGGCCGCTTGCCTAGCACCCCCTCAAGATCAAACTCTTGCCATCGGCCTTCCACCAGCATATCTGGATTTCCCATCCAGACGTGATCATCTCCATCAGTAATACTGCCTTCATCTGGATCAGGGTGCTCAATCTCCATCCCAATGATATTGGATACAAGAGCAAAGTGGCGGTAAAGTGGCAAGATGCGGCGACAGACAACTTGACGCCAGAAGTGCATGGGTGGAGAATGTACTGATTGGACAAGGTGTTTACATAGGTGCTGGCTGTGATACTTTTGCTGTCTGCAATTGCATGTCCATGTAGTAACATCTGTAATATAACTAGTCCTGCTGATGGATGCTTCTGCAAGCTGTTTCCAAGACAATTTGAAGTACCTTTGATAGGTTGAAAGTGGCTTCGAGCGGCCCAAACGATATGTGTCTTCAAGGGCTTCTGCATGCGCAATGTACTCGGGTGTGACTTTAGTTATGATAATCCAGACAAGCAGATCAAGACGAGGTCGAAGCATGTGATGCAGGTGATTGTGCTTTAACTGCCTCCAGAAGTTTTCAGTTCCCATCGTTGTTCGCCACCGAGATATGTATGGAGATGTCGAGCATGCCCAGAGTTTCCACTTGGGTAGCACATACCACGCGGTCCAAAGGTATCCCCACACTTCCCAAAGTCCTCGTTGGTGACAGAACTGATACATCTCTGTGACAGCGCGCTTGCAAATTTCCATTGCACTGCATGGTCCCTTGTTCTGTTCAGGAAAAGCCAGATGCTGACAGAAGTGTTTTGTGAAGATATGAAGGATCTGCTTTCTGTGGGGCGCTGGGCAAAATACATATGCAAGATCCTTCACTTGTGTCTTGCCCTCTTCCAAATCCCATTCTGGATCATCTTCATCTGCACCACCCAACTCAGAGCCTGGATCTGAATCAGAAGCAAGCCGTTCATTGAGCTTGTCTATCAGCTCGCCCTCCTCATCTGACAACCCATCAAGATCCACCTCAACCCCCTCATTACTTGATGGAGATGGATCAGAGTCAGTGGTGGGTAGCTGAGAAGGATGGGGTGATACATTGGGTATTGGGATTGGGGGAATTCGGATGGTTAGCCACTCCTTCGGAGGCATATTGAGCATTTGTAAGACTCTGTTCAGGCGTACCACCAGTCGAGGAATTGCTTTCGTAGCAACATAATGTTTTCCAGTCTGTCAATTTTTGTTATAATGAATGTTAAACAGTGGGTGTGCGGGTGCGGACCATATCACTAGATTGATGAACTGGGACGAATGATTCATCAATCCAGCTGAACTCAGCTTTTGCAACTCTGATGTTATAGGGTGCTGGGGCACGTCGTAGGATTGACAAGCGCATCTTGATTGCTCGGATGGCATGCCAATAGCAGATCTGATGCTTTGCGCCTGGTATGATAGCAAGAAATGCATTTATTTCTGACCAATCCTTGTCTGTAAGTGTAAAAATAATCCACAAATGCCAATTATTGTTGATGTATGAAATGAAATGGCTGAGAAATAGTTCTTTGGCACCCGGTTCACCAATGTTTGACTGGATCAGGAGATATCCAAGAGGTAACCCTGACCCGTAGATTTCACTGAGAAGCACGAAAACTTCGAAACACGCTCCATTTGTGTTCCCTGGCCATTGTCAGGTCAGCTTCAAGTTGTTATTCATAAATGGAAGACTCACATGCAGAATCTAACTGTAGTTCACGGAGGCGCCCTCCCCATTGGCAAAGAATTTCGGGTAGCGCAAATGCAATAACTATGATGCCCTCACCCTCTTCAATTGGTATCGGTTCCACAGTGTACAGGTGATCTGGTGATGACATTTGAAACTCTTCAAGAAGCAGCCGTGCTGACTGGACTTCATCCTCATCCCTTTTCCAGGTACGACTGGACAATTGTGACCATAAGTGATAGATGGATTTGCATGTGAAGGATGGCTTTGGATGTTTCTTCAGAATCTCAGTCCAGAGCTTATTGTAAGATGTGAATATTTTGTAGACAAGACCCGATGATGTTTACTTACCTGCGTTGGGGTTAATTTGAGGTTAATTTGGATGTATTGCACAACTTCTTCTGGGATATCAATAGGACAATATGGGACATGATCTTCACAGTGTGTTAATTTAATGAAGACGACATTAGAATGGTTGGATAAGGTTATATGTATCCAACCAGAGCAGTCAAAGGTTTCCATTGATTCTTTATCACGATTTTTGACACCTTCTTGGTGGCTCTTTGATGGGGCGTGCTGCTGATCGGTATTTTGGGCACAATTGTATATGTAACATGTTGATGTGCCCGCAGATCGTTTGTGGTCATATTTACTCTGGTAACTGATATGAAGAGATTCATAATTTTGTAATGAAAAGAAGGAAGTGTTACGCACAGGAACCGATAACTCATCACTTCCCACATCAGATTGACAATGGCATCTGCACGCTCCCTCCTAACAGTGTAACCCACTAAATCCTTGATATTCACATTTGCTTCAACCTTGATCACGTCTTTCTGCCTTCCCAGGAAAGTTAAAAATTTATTTAGTGGCAAAACAGATAAGCTTTCATCTGACACATCCTGAACGCCATCAGTTTCAGAGTTCTGAACCTTCTTCAGTTTCTTCTTGGCCTGTCTATTGTGTTTTGTCTTTATCGTGCAGAGAGAACATGTTGCGGTATGTGTTGAAGTATTTGCCTTCAGTGGAAATTTTTCGAGACCTAGGGACTTCTTGCATTTTGAGCACTTCTTTGACTCTGCCATCTCCAGATAGCTACGAGGTGGGCACGGGAGAAGTGAGGCATGTTAGGATGGGTGTTGATAGCTGGGACCAATTGATCTAACCGAGTACTATCGGAACCAGTCTGCTGACACAATCAACAATGTATTATTTGTTTTTGTATGTACATCATGTGTGGAACAGGCTTGTACTAGATACTACATTACTACTAGTTATCTCATTTAATGATATGATCTGATCACATGTCAGATCTTAGATGAATGTGTTTTTGAATTGTGTTATCTATGCGTGATCATAATCATGTCAAACTGCTATCCCGGAACCTCTGTACACGACTCCAATGCAATAAAATTGCCCTTTGTTGTTGGATTTGTGGAACAGGCATAGTGCAACTTGTACTAGATACTACATTACTACTAGCTATTTCACCTTGTTTAGACTTAGAGGCTTAGACGCAGTCAATAATGCAATAGCAATTGCTTTATCTATAGCAGATTCAATGTACTATATCAGCTACTAAATTAAATGAACGCATTAAACACGTTATCTTGTTATCTCATTTAATAATGTGATTTGATCACATGTCAGATCTTAGATGTACATCCTAAGTATCTAATTAATTGCGAACGTGTTTTGAACTTATGTAATTACGTCGAACCGCTATCCCGGAACTTCTGTACTGCTATCTTGGTTCAACAATATTTGCTATTGTTTACTTTACATCACGTGATTCAGCACAACATGCTGGGTGAATTGCATTCACTGTGGGCCGCTGGAAGCCATTTTCACAGCCTATGTCGGCCCGGCTTTTTCTGGCTCAGAAACAGCCAGCTTACGGCTTTGAGCCGAGCCGTGCACATCACTATCCGCAAGATTCCGTGACGAGAGAGAAAGGGAGAGAAGGGTTCGATGTCAGTAGCCTTGCAGGTCTGGTAAGCCATTTGCTACACTTGAAGGCTCAAGCACACAAATCTGAATGGGTGAGACTGGTCTGCATCGAGTGTCAGTAACACCGATAATGCAGAAGGTGTCAATGAAGCTGAAAGTGCTGAATCTGTTGATACATCGGATACGTCAAATATCTCGAAACCTCTTCAAACTTCGTAGACCGTTCGCTACCATCGAAGGCTGTGGCACGCAATGAGATCAAGAGGTTAGACAAAGCTGGTATTTCATCGATAACATACCTGTCCTAATATACATCAGGTCAGAATGAAACGAGCCAAAGCCAAGGTTAGTATGTAAACATGTAAGTAGTATAAGGAGGGACCCGATGAAGGCACAATAAAGTAGTCCATGACGCACTTCAATGCCCATCCTTCGATACTACCCCAAGTGGCAGGGACCACATCTCTTGACAATTGACGATATAACGGTGACTGTGGCATGAGTCGACAACCTGAAAGGGGCTTGTAGTAGGGCGCCTCGGCTGGTAGTTCTTGAGTTGAAGCATGGAGGTGTGACAAGAGTCCAGAGGTGAATAGCGAGCTGGCAAGTATGCTGGAGACAAAGGACGAGTGGTTGAACGCGTGAGAAGACAGGACAGGAAGGTTTCAGGCCCAGAGCCCCGAGCTATCCTTAGAATGCCATATATGACTTTCCAAGTCTTATTCACTTTCTTCACTTCCTTTAGCCCCTCAAAAGAGTGGAATATCCCATCATTATTATCCCTATACTCAATCTGCAAGTCTATTTCTCTTAAGTTTAGCAACGGCATGCTTTCATGACTCAATGCCAGGCAGGTGGAGTTATGAGCTTTACCATTGACAAGAGCCGGCCTCATGGGGTTATTTCATTAAGAGGCACCTGTAGCGAGCTATGAAAGCATAGCTCAGTCTTTGGGATAGAAAGACTATATAATTTGATAATACCTATGAAAGCATAGCTACACAAATGAATCAGTAAAGGAAAGATGCAGCTACAACACAAGGAGTACTGACCTCAGTCTTTGGGATAGAAAGACTGAGGTTCCTAACTACACTACTAAGTTCTTTTGTAAGAGCAAAGTATAACAAATAGACATGAAAATTTGCACGACCTGCGTGCTCTGAATATTGCATTGATGCAGTGATGATTGGATCTGGGCCACCATCTCCGGTATCAATTGGCTGCGTGCTATGGCTGCACTTCCAACAGCACCTGTGTGCAATCTGGTGGGGAAATGGGCCTTTGAGGTAAAGTGTGGTTGTGAGTTAATGGCTGATATGTCTAAGTCTGCCTGCGCTGTGCTCATGCACGTTGTGGGTAATGGTGTAAGAATGTGGGAGTCGTCTGGAGAGGAAGGTGTAGTCTTAGAATAAGCAGAGAAAACTAGAGTAGTATCAGTTAAAATGCAGAGGCTTCGGGCAATGACGGGATGTTGAAAACGACTGAAGAGAAAGCTTTAGAGATCAAATGAAAGGCTTTTCGAGGTGGTGGTTAGAGCGAGGGTGTGTTGGTAGCACTACAAGTGAGGTAGTAAAATTCTGTGCAGTCACGTGCAGTACAACCCATATGAGCACACTCTCATTTGCTGATGGCGGCGCTTCACTCCTTTCCATATTATTGTAAGGATGGCTCGGGTGTTGAGCATGAAACCTCTAGCTTTCGTCTCTCCTCTCTTTCATTACAAACCCTGAATTAGAGCACTTATGATCTAGTCTCGTATATCTTTATCTAGTATCTTTTATCAGTACATTTGCATTCTGGGCCGCATGCCCATCTATTCCTTAAACCAGTTTCACTCCCCGTCTTTATTATTGCCAGGTCTTCACCTCTCCGTTTACACCTCTCCACCTTTATTGCCTGGCCTCATCTCACTTATCTCCTTTCAATCCTAATTCACCCTCTTTCTGCTTCATAACCAGGTCTCTTTGCAAGTATATAAGGGTGCATACAATGCTTGTAGTAGACTAGCCAGTAGTTTTTTTTTTTTTTTTGGATCAAGTTTATTGACATGCTTGCGGGACGGTGCCCAATTGCGCAGCTACATCAGGGTACAATGTAACTACTAGTACTATGAACAAATAGTGGGAGCGACAGTTGAGATGCCATGGTGCAAAACCCCGAAGGAAAAAACAGTATAGAAGTGTAGAGTAGAGAGGCCGGCTGGAACAGGGGCCATTCAAGAACAAAGAAGAGAAACTCACTAAGTCCGAGTCCACTGACTTACCAAGCTCAATCAGGCTCTCGAGGCTGGCGTGAGGCAATGGGCTTAAAGAAAGCTCCTGTCTCCTGGAGGAACTCCAGCAGGTGTCCAACAACTCCGCGTTGATTAAAGATCTGGGGGATGGTGAGGTCATCTAGGTCTTGGGGGGTTAGCATCCAAGTTGCCTGTGCTTGGGCATACAGGGGGCATTCGACCAAAACATGAATGAAGGTCGCCAAGGTGGAGGAGTCGCATGGGCAGGTGCGGGAAGAGATGGGGAGGTTTGGATGGAATCGCTCCTGGTAGTCAGACACGAAAGCATGGCCTGTTGCAAGGCGCATTGCCATGGAGCATGTGTGCCGGGAGAATGGAACCTTACGTTTCTTGGTAGCTGCAGTCCACAGAGGGTGGTTGGAGCCGTCTGGGGGCTGTGAAATGGAGAGGGAGTAGGCGCGGTAGTCGCTGCCTGAGGAGTTGGACTTGGAAGGGGTTGCCCAAGCACAGTCGCAGAACCATTCTTCCCGCCAATTGTCATAGGCACGGAGTCGAGAGAGGGACTGCCACTGTAAGGGTGAGGGCTTCTCCTCCATATCACGGAGGGGGGTGTAGATATGGGCATGCGTGGCAGCCTTGGCTGAGACCATGAGAGCATGGTAGGAAGCTCCCCCAGGGACCCACATTACTGTGAGGTCGGTGGCCGGGAATAATGAAAGAAAGTCAGTAAGTGATTGTTGGAAAAGAACGAAATCACCTGTGAATTTGCACGGATCACGCGAGTGAAGAGAGAGGAGGGCTGCTGAAGAGGACGCTGTCAGTACCACACGATCTGGAACAGGAGACCCATGTAGAAAAGCACAAAGCCAATGCATGGCGCGTGCTAGTCCAAACAGTTCCACATCGTTCCGGGTCACATTAGTGCTGCAGCACCACTCCATGGTCCACTCGCCCCAGGAGTCCATTAGGGTTGCCACCGCAGCTCCAACACGCTTGTTGTTGGCTTGGCCATCCTGTGACAGGGACACGCTGACATGTAAGAGAGCAGAAGACGAGTGTGGTTCCCGAAGGATAGCTGCAAGTTCATCTTTGCATGTTTGGGGAGCACAGGTGCCCAGAAAGGTGACACGGGGGGCCCATTCAGGGAGCTCCCAAGGGGCCAGGGCGAGTACATCTACAGGGCTAGAGAGTGGGGGTGTCCACACAGTGAGGAGATGCAGGGGAGTCGGGTGTACTAGGGTGCGATGGGCACGGGGGCAGGAGGTTGGTGCCCAGAGTGAGTCATCTGCGGCAGCCAGAAGGCGCAAGGAAGGCTGGGAGTGGGCAGGGAGGGATGCGTAGTGGAGGGACGTAGTGTCTGCCAACTTGTGGACATAGTGGCGCATTGGGAGAAGGTGCACAAGTTCATGCAGCAGCTTCCGGGGAGCTGTGTGGAAAGATCCAGAGATCACCTTGACCATGATGTTAGCGACCTTCTGGAGCAATTTGATGAGGCTGGATGACTGTCGGCTGTGGACCCAGAGTTGTGAGCCATAGGTAAGGACTGGGAGACAGACTGCATTAAGGAGAAGTCTCCAGTTAGCCATGGAGAGGCCACATTCAGTATTCCCTAGGACATGGAGTGCCTGGAGGGAAGCTTGTGCACAACGGCACATGATTTCTGTGTGCGGGTGCCAGGAGAGGTTTTTAGTGAAGAAGAAACCCAGGTAACGCACCTGGGCCCCAGCCTTCACATAGTAGTATGTAGAGTGGGATGGCTGGGGCAAGTAAATGCCAGCAGGTGGTAAGTTGCGTTTACGGGCACATGAGAAGAACAGACATTCCGACTTGGCTGGGTCAATGGACATGCTGGCGCGGGTCAGCCAGTCGATTACCTTAGCATAGCAGGAGTGGAGGGAAGAGGAGACGGCATCCCAAGTGGAGCCCCAGGCAAAGAGGAGACCATCATCAACATACATTGACAGATGGCATCCAGTCCACAAGGAGGCAAGAGCCAGGAGGGGCGCAGTGTAAAGAGTGGAAAGCACTGGTGAAAGGGGGGAGCCCTGTGGGGTGCCAATGAGAACTGGGTGAGCAGGGCCAACCTCATTGTTGAATGACAAGGAAGCTGTGCAGCCAGTGAGAAAGGAGCGGACCCACCCCACCAGGGTTGGATCATGACCCAAGAACTGAAGCACAGAGGCACAGCGTGAGGGGTGGACATGGTCAAAGAAACCAGATACATCGAAGAGAACAATACCACAGACAAGGCCTTGGGACCAGGATGTAGAGACATCATGGACAAGGGAAAGTGCTGAGTCCAGGCAGCACGAGTTGGAGCAGGCACCAAACTGGGCTGAGGACAGAGTATGGAACCTGTCAATGTCAGAGGTCAATCAGCATGCAATGGCCTTATCCATCAGTTTGCCCAGCACCTCCAAGAGAGAGATTGGGCAGTATGCCTTGGCAAGCGAGTAGTCAGGTTGGTTTGGTTTTGGGAGCACCACTGTAAGGGCACGCTTCCAGCGAGGAGGGACATAGGAGTGGGAGAGGGATGCATTGAACAGATCCACCACCAGGTAAGAGAGAGAGGGCCAGGCCCACTTGAGAATCCTCCATGAGATCCGGGAGAAGCCTGGTGCAGAGGAGGATGACGTCTTGCATAGGAGAGTGGAGACTTCATCAACAGAGAGTGGTTCAAAGACACGGGTGGGCAGAGGGGCGGGGTCATCCAGGAAAGAGTCAGGAACAGGAGCAGCCTCAGTGCCAAAGAATTGTGAGACAAAGACTGTCTCAATGTCAGGGCGGTCCCAAAGTAGAGGGCCATCAGGGCGGCAGATGGTGGGGACAATGGAGACATGGCAGCCATGGCGCCACTTGGCAACTTCCCATACATGTTACGTCTGGTGTGAGACGTTCTGCACGACTTGTGCGACAGTGTTGTACGTATGTTCAGATAAGAGATCAATAAGACCTCTTGGAGTTCGAGTGGTTGAGTCAAAGTCAATGGGGCTGTTCCCGAGTGACAATGTTGAGCGGAAAGTGCCAAAAGCACTGAGATGATCGAGTCAAAGGTTCCAAGGGGAAGTCCGGAAGACAAACACCAATGTATTCAATAAGTCGAGTCTGAAGCTACAGTGTAGTCTACAGCGGGCTTATATACATAATGAGGTGAGTGTCTATTGATAAGAGATACGGAGTCAAGTGGGCCCGAATATATGAAAGCGGAGGGCGTAAAGCCTGGCTTCTGATAGGGTATTAAGTAAGTGTCCGGTCTTAGAGATAAGAAGATAAGCGATAAGGGAAGGCATAAACAAAGTGTAAATGTAACGGGTGAAGCTCCGTGTACACTTAGTAATCAAGAAGGGCAAAGGTGAAAGTGACCTTTGTCGTTGGGCGTACCGCGGAGGCAAACGTCACGCGTTAAGCAATGACCAGGAACTGTGTCACCCACTGTGGTTTATTCAACCACGATGACGGCGTTCTGAAACTGGAAGAAGCTGCAGCCCCAAGAGGACAAGATCCAAAGGATCGAGTCACACAGGGAGGCAGGATGCCATTAGCACTATGTATCGAACTCGTGTAGACAGTTACTCACCTGCAGCCCCAAGAGGACAAGATGGGGCTACAGGCTGTTACAGAGGGTCTTATATACATTTCTCAGTGTAACGAGGTAAGCAGTTGGTGTAAGCAAGAATCAGCAAGTATCAGTCAGCTGTATTGCTGACTGAGCCTTATCTTTGTGATTCGTAAGCTGCTTTACTCTGCTGACTGATCATGCTCCACAATGTGATGTCATAATGACGTCATTGTGGAGTAGATAACTGATATGTAGTCTAGCCCTTAGGTCTGGAACACGTCTATCTACAGATACATGTGATTCTGTGCTAAAATTGGCCATGGCCCAACCTGGGCCCTTATCTAGAGCTCCACTTACCTAGAACCTTCTAGGCTGGGCTCCTCTTATCTTGATAACAGCTCCACTAGGTCTAGAACCATCTAGACTGTGGAGCCTTGCCTATTGTGGTAAACACAATAGAGAATCGACTTGTTGTTGAGTGGCTCTTGTGCTGACT